>VDFB02270340.1:0-37765 GCA_007258455.2 Sequoia sempervirens
GCTTTGTTTTCAACAAAATCCCAAACAAAGCACTGATATCATCACATATGTTCATATCCAAATCATCAAAATCATGCATCATTCTTCAACAAATCATCCACAAAGCTAATGCAAAGTCACTCTCTTAAACTGAGAATTGATTTTGTTCATCCACTCCACAATCTTAGCATTTTCATCTCCAATATCATGTTAGGTCACTCTTTTCATTTGAGAAATGATCTTGTCCATCATTATCACTAGCTTATCTATCAAGGATTGGGAAAGGGATATTTTCAACAATAACACCAATCCACTATGAGATATAATTTGATTCATGTTGTTTGTATGCTCATTTAGTCCTTCTTGTTGTTTTGATATCTTATTCAGCATATCTAACATGTTTCATTATTTCATAGGGATGTTTAAGATTTAGCTTGGTTTTTGAAATGCTAACCATTTGTAGATTTTAGCATCTACAACAACAATGTGCAACTTTTGACCTCTACGTCAATTTGATGTAGAGAAAGGGTAAGCAATCTCTTATCACTCATAAACAACCACCCTTTAAGCTCCTATACATCAATTGACGGGTTTTGCTTCACAAGCCCTCATTCCTCCTTGTAACCTTTCAAACATAGCTTTTTGGGCACAACTTGTGGGGCAGGAATGACATTCAAAATGTAACCAAATTTCTAGATACCCTTTTGATCATTTACAAACATATCAAAAATTTGGGTGGGGTTACTTTGTATAGAAGGCTCTAAAATTTGACCATCTTATTTCTTGATTAAGCCTAATTAGGCAACTAGGCAAGCTCCACATGTGTTCAGGGCTTCACAAGGATCCAACACTTGTTCTAACACTTTCAACATATCAAACTTGGCCCAATTAGTGTTCTTCTATCAAGTAAATCAATCTACAAAGGTTTTGCAACAATTTACCTAATTCTCTAGGGTTCCTAGGCATGATACATGAAGATTTTGGGCCATTTTAGCAAATCCACACGTGCCAGTTCTCATTCCCTACCTCTACAAGTTTGAAGCATCAAAATACACACCAAGGAAATCCATTCCACTAAGTTTCAAAGATTCTTACCAAGTGGAATGGATTTTATGCCATTTTCTTTTCTCACTAGTTACTTTATCTAGGGTTTCAACTAGTTTGAAGGAAAATGATCACAAATCCCTTAAAATTCTATGAAATTACATGAAACCAATGAAAAATGAGAAAAGTTTCCTTCTTCAAAATATCCAACAACCAACCTTTCCTTCAACCACACAAGGGTTTTAAAAAATTCACCAACTTGTTCCCAATGACCACTCACTACATTTCATATTGGAAACCAACTAAACATAATGATGACTACTTTTGACAAAAATGCTAAAAGTTGCTTGACAATAATGTGCAACTTTTGTCAACTTTTCTATTTTCCAATTCCCTCGCACCTAATGACTCAACCTAGACTCCTACAAACATGAAATGGTCTTTGAAGACCTTATTACATGAAAACTACCAAAACAAAAGAATAAATAATTATATGTTATTTTCCCATTTACTACTTGTCTATACATAGATGTTAATATTTAATATTTATTTCATTTATAAAAGTAGAAATAATGACCTAATTAATACAAACACCTCCAAATTTATATATTGATGTATTTTAGATAGATATAAATATAAAATAAATAAGCAATTTATCTTCATTTAAAAATAAATAAGTAGTATAATCTATTTATGTCTTTTTAGATAGATATTTAAGATATGTAAGATATCTATATAAAATTTAAACTAAATAAATAATTTGTTTTTATTTAGAATAATAAAATACAAATAAAATGTATGATCTATTTTTTTACTATATTTATTGCTTCCATACTTTCACATAGATTTATCTAAGATATCTATATATTACTAAATACTTTTTATTTAGAAAAAATGTACTTTAACATTGCAAAAGATAAATATTTAATTTAATTTAGAAGTAATAGAATATTCTTTACCATGTTGAATATTGTAACAATTTTAAAGCTATTCAAAACATTTACACCCACTATCCCAAAATGTACTTTAAGAAAGAAAAAAATAGCAAACATTCCATACATATCCATATGTTGTACAAAATAGATATCAAATGCAAGGAAAAGACTCAACAATCTAATGCTGCAGCAAACTCTTTACCCTTGGAGAAAGTAATCAACACCTAAACACTCTCCAAGCCTTTATATATAAGATTATTCACCCTAGCATTTTATTCATAGAATTTTGGCTCTAGGAAAACTACCAAGTGGTATTCAAAACCATTGATGGGTCCAATTGACACATGTTCATTGCTCAACATGCAAACAAGAGTTACACATGAATTGTACTCACCTTGCAAATCCAAAAGTCAAACTTTGTAGGAGAAGCTCAACATTCACCCTAGCTTCTCCAAGATGAACTTATCCTTTTCAATACTCTTAAATTCAATCATTTTTGAGTCCTGAAGGTGACCATCTGCAAGCAACATTCTTAGCCTACATTAGATAATAGCCTTACATAATAAATAAATTATATAAAATGAACTCATCCTTTTCAATACTCTTAAATTCAATCATTTTTGAGTCCTGAAGGTTACTATTTGGCAGGAACTTCGCTGCCTAGCTCTTGTTAAAATAGCCTTACATAATAAATAAATTATATAAAATGAACTAAAGTGATTATATTCTTTTTTATAATATTCCTTTTTAAAATTAGATGCAAGACTTCTCTTATAAGAATAAATTTTCTTTTAACATTGTATTTAAAAATAAATAAATAAATCATTATTAAAATTGAACTTTATTCTTAACTACATTATAACCATAATTTATAATTTAATAATCTAATTTACTCCATACATAATCAAATACTAATTTTAACATAAATTTACTAATTAAACAATATAAATTTATATATTCATTATATCTATTATTTTATATATTATATTTAAATAAAATATTAATATTTTATAAAATGTTTCAACAGATTAGAAAATATTTAACGCAGACAAATAATGATTATAAATTAAAAAAAAAAACACTTCACATTAAAAAGCTAAGCTAACCTCACCGAGACAATCTGTGACCATGAGAAACCAGAAAAAGCCACCGCCTTTGAAATAACCGTTGGAATGAAATTAGCCACCGCCTTTGAAATAACCATTTCTTCCCATTCGTTTACCAATCGGTAACACTAATCTCGGACTGTAGTCAAATGCTTCTGAAATCTAAACAAACTACAGATTCCCAATAAGATATACAATAAAATGGGTTCAACTCTACCGTATCGTTGTAGGTCGGCAGTAATCTCAAGTATGAGGGCTTGAGAAGGTTTCTTCGTTCCACTGGCCCACATGCACTCTAATATACGCTTTTGTTCTGATGTTGGCCTCCATCTGGAAGGCCCCCATCCCATGTTTGCGGTCTCCTCTACACTCATTGTAACGCAATTGAAAAAATTATTTACTGACCTGCAGACTTCAACCCTGCAACAGAGAACTTTAAACTAACTATGGAGCCCTAGCTCACAAACCCGCACCTTCTATACGATGGATAAGAATGCATTCAATAAAATGGGCATGGGCAGAGAGAAGAAATAGGTGAATGTGCAAATGGAACTTCTACGAGGGTATTAAATGACTGAAAAGTTAAGTAGGGTAATGGATGGAAATAAACTAGCAGTCCCATGCTTGCCAACAATCAGCCAATAGGGTGCACCGCAAATGTTTATTTAATGGGAATTAAGAAATTAACCTTTTTTTTGGAATGCTGTGTGAGGTATTAATAATCAGTTACATTTAAATTGGAGAAGGTGAAAAATTAGAGTTCATCATTTACCATTATTTAAAACAAAAATTATTATTAAAATTGAACTTTACTTTTATCTATTCTGAAACCATAATTTAAATTCTAATATCTAATTTTCTCTATTAGAATAAATAATATTCTATATATAATTAAATAATATTTTTCGCATAAATTTATTAATTAAATATTAATTATTTAATATATTATATTTAAATAAAGTATGAATATTTTAAAAGTTGTTTAACATACTATAAAATCTTTAATGCATACATACAGTTGTTTTGTCAACGACTCAAATACTGATTGTAAATTACTATTAAAAAACTAAGTCACGACTCACGCGCTGTTGCTCCTTCCCTATAAATTACAGTCACATTCAACCGTTAAAATGCAATTTGCCACTTCCTTGAAAGATAACCATTTGTTCCCTTTCGTTTATCAGATGGTAACACAGATCTCGGAACGTAGTCAAACGCTTCTGACATCCAAAATAGCTATAAATTCCCAGCAAAATATATTCAAGGCAGGAGAAATCAAATCCGGTAACAATAAAACTTATGTCTCACGCTTTCTCCTTTTGAACGAGAAGGCAATTAAAACCTGTTTTTAAATCAAACCTTTTCAATACATAAAATATTAAAAATGACACTGTAGAATTGAAAGATAAACAGAAATTCCGTTCTATTGGTTGGTGCATACTCAAACAGTATATCAAGTGAAGCTCATTTTACCATCCCAAATAAAAATCCGAAACTCTCTGTAGAACAAAATATTTCATTACTTGAGATCAATGGTATTTTTTCAACCGTCACAGTAAAATAACCCAATGATCATGACCGAATAGCAGTAGCTGCGCATTTACAAAGGCCAATCTTGCAACTACAGATAATATTATTGTTCTCTTCTCATAAAAACCTAGTACAAAGGATGAGTATTGTCTCCTGGTCTACAATAAACCTCCTCTGTCAGGATGCAGAGGAAATAATTCCAGGGTTCTCTTCACTACTTCTTCTTGCTCCTGGACATGAATTGATAAAGTTATGAGTAATATAGATAGGTTTCATAATGCAATGATTTTCTTATCAAATAAGAAAAATTGTGAAAGAAATTATATTACTTACCTCTACAGAAATCTTGTCCTCCAACTTGTTTGATTGTGCAGGGCTTTTGGGAGCTGCAAAATATATTTCTATATCAACGAAATAATCTAGAAAAAATAAATCTAAACAAATTATATTTTGAATAAAATTTGAAGCCACAGGATCTTCTTTTGAAACTGATTACCCTAACCTGGGCCTAGGATTTGGATTTGTGTATGTTTTTCGTTCAATCTTCTACACTATATTCAGTGATTTATCGTAAGATAAGAGTTAACATACAGATTATATATATCTATAAATTATGTATATAAAACCTAATTCCACAGAAAAAAAAAACAATCTTTTTAACCATCATTATTTAACCCGTTTCCAAGTTATATGGCATGACATTTTATTAAATATAATTTACTGTAATAATATATAAAACTAGATCAGTAAGAAAATCGCATACTTGTGGCTGGCGACTGTTCTTTCTTGCGTTTGTCTCGGGCATTTGCATTTTGAAACCAATATAAAACATTTTTGGCTTCGATTAGCCCATATCGTCGCAGTTGAGCGGTGAACTGAGCTATCTGGGCTTCGGACGGTTTTCTGGTTCCGGTAGCCCAGACAGACTCTAATATCTGCTTCTGCTGCCATGTTGGCTTCCAGTTTCTGCGCGTACATACCCTCCTTGTGCTCTTCATGACAGGAAAATATTTAAGTATTACCCTACGCCTTGCGCTCTCCTCTTCAGTCAATGGAAGAATCAACCTGGGCACTACAGAGAGAAAATGAAAGACTATCATTGTAATGCAAGAAAAGGGGCATAAAAACTCAGAACCCAAAGAGTTATTTACTGACCTGCAGACTTCCCTCGATCCATTGAGATCTTTTCACTGTAGAAACCCTACAACACAAACCTAGCTCACAAACCTGCACCTTCTAGGCCGTCCAAACAAGTGAATGCTATAGGATAGATAAGAAGGGATTGGAGAAAAAGGGCATGGGTAGAGAGAATAAATAGGTGAATGCCCTAATACCCATGCCCTAATGGAACTTCTAGAAGGGTAATTAAATGACTGAAAAGTAGGTAGGGTAATGGATGGAAATAAATAATTATATTTTGTATAGAAATTGGTGACCTAAAAATTATATGGGTAAGCAACAGAAATATGTAAAAAAAGAAGAAGCATTTTTCATATTAACTTAAGTTAATTATATGTGCAAGCATCTAAAATACATTTTTTCATCTTTTATTATTGCTTCAAATTAAAATGTGTCAAATTTGATTGCTCTATAAAATGATTTTATTATAATTTAACTCGATCATTAGAATGAATCCTTTGAATGCCTTTCAATACTCTTTGATGCCAACAAATCATGCCTAAAAGTGTATTTAATTAGATCAAAGTAGAAGGGTGACATGTAAAAAAAAAAAAAGCATTTTTCATATTAACTTAAGTTAATTATATGGGCAAGCATCTAAAATACATTTTTTCATTTTTTATTATTGCTTCAAATCAAAATGTGTCAAATTTGATTGCTCTATAAAATGATTGTACTATAATTTAAATCGATCATTAGAATGAATCCTTTGAATGTCTTTCAATACTCTCTCATGCCAACCCTAAAAGTGTATTTAATTGGATCAAAGTAGAAGGGTGACATGTAAAAAAAAAGAAAGCATTTTTCATATTAACTTAGTTTAATTATATGGGCAAGCATCTGAAATACATTTTTTCATTTTTTATTATTGCTTCAAATCAAAATGTGTCAAATTTGATTTCTCTATAAAATGGTTGTATTATAATTTAACTCAATCATTAGAATGAATCCTTTGAATGTCTTTCAATACTCTCCGATGCCAACAAATCATGCCTAAAAGTGTATTTAATTGGATCAAAGTAGAAGGGTGACATGTAAAAAAAAAAGCATTTTTCATATTAACTTAAGTTAAATATATGGGCAAGCATCCAAAATACACTTTTTCATTTTTTATTATTGCTTCAAATCAAAATGTGTCAAATTTCATTTCTCTATAAAATGGTTGTATTATAATTTAACTCGATCATTAGAATGAATCCTTTGAATGTCTTTCAATACTCTCCGATGCCAACAAATCATGCCTAAAAGTATATTTAATTGGATCAAAGTAGAAGGGTGATGTAGCTCAAAAATCAAATATATTCTTTTAAATTTTCAATTTCAAAGGAAAATTATATAACTACAAGATAACCCCTGCATTTGTGGACTTTTTATATAGTATAATAAAAACTAAATACAGGTTGCACATCACTAATTGGGTGCAAGCCCATAAATATGCATCATAAGCATGTAAATAAGATGAATGGATAAAATTATCTATAAATTGATATTGTTGAAATAAATATGAAGGGATATGTGTATGTGTAATGAGTAAAGAAGCTAGTGGAATGTGCCCAAAATGTGTAATACCATGTATTTTTTTACTATGTATATGTATTAAAGAATGTCTATAAAAACATAAAATTGATTGAAAAGTTAGAAGGCTACACAATTTTTCTATTGTACTTTATCTTCACTTTTATTGACATATGAGTCCTAAGATGGTCATATATCACAAATTATGTAGAACTCACAAGAATATACATGTAAAATGAATATTTAAAAATACTAGGATATTTTATGGCATCTATATGAATTAATGGACCCTCAAATGATAAGATTATGTATTCTCTCCTATTATGTATATTTTCATATCTAAATATAGAAATCTGAGTTCTAGGATAACCCTCGCCTAGACAATTGTTATAATAGGAAAAAATATTAAATAAAAGAAAATAAAATGTAAGTATGTAGGTATATTGTAGACACCTAAAATACATACCTATATTTTTTCTATCATAATTTAAAATCTATCTTACATATCTAATTATAATATTAACTAAATAAATAATATTTATTTAGTTAATTAGTTTAGTTATTCTTACAATATTAATTAAATATATCAAAATGGTTTAATTAATAATTATTATAATTAATTTGAATATCCTCTTACCAGCTCCGCTCTGCTCACCCCCCTTGGTCCAAGCTTTTAATTTTTGATCTTGCTTGCCTTGGCCTTGTGCCCTATCCTCTTAGCTCCTAACTATTGTGGTGGCTTTCCCTTCAGGGAGGACAAGGTTGATACTGTGGTTTGTTCTCCTTTTGATAGCCTGATTGCCAGGGAATGGAGAATTAAATGGGATATTACCAATGCTCCTAATACTACCAAAAAATCCAGGGATGGAGTTTCCTGTGGTGGCTTCTTCTATACGCATCCTCCCTAGTCTATTGATCATTTTTTTAGCTTCTTCTCTATTTGGCATTACCCTCGCCTTTTCGTCTCGGTTGGACTCTCCTTTGCACTCTCTTTCCCTTATTTTGTAACTATTTTCCCCCTCTTTTGTTGATGCTCATCCTTTCTTTTGCATTTTTTCATCTCCCCACTTTTTCTTTAATCATGATTCCTAGTTTTCATGTGTTCTCTTCTTTGATAAATCCCATGTCACTACCTGTTCTTCCTTTTATAGTGGAGATGACGACGGTGATGTTGATGAAGATGATTTAGATGTGGTTGCCTCTGTGTTTGATAATGAGGATATCCCTATCTCTTTGGGGGTTGACTTGTGGGCTCATGGTTAGAAAGAGGAAGAGTTTTACTTTTCCTAAGGATTGGTTTTTTGATGGGTCCATTGAGGAGGATGAGGTTCTCCTTTATATCCTTCTTGAAGATTGTCTAGAGGCACAAAGGAGTTCAACTATGAGTTCTATGGAGAAAAATCATGATAATGCTTTATTTTTAGGCCTTAAAAATGGATTTCTTCTCCCTACTGTTGCTAAGGAGTTATTTTGTCTCCTTATCCTTCTGAAGTACCCATTCCTATTATTTCCTCTTTCACCCCTATAATTGTTGAGCTACCCATTGATGGTATTATTTGTAGGGTGGGGAGTGTTGGAAAAATAAAGAACATCTCATTTTGTTACTTTGTGTTGTCATTGATGTCATCATGATATATGAGTTGCAACTACAAGATCAAGAATAAATTTGTTTTGGTATTCTAGTCCAGTATCTAAACTGGTATTTTTCTTACATTCTTTGATATTTTGGTCTACACTTGGTTGTTGGTAATTGTCATTGCTAGAAGTTTTGAAAAATGATTTGTAGATGTCAGAAGCATGTACATTCAAGATCTCACGTATATAGATGCTTATATGGTGTATTGGCATTACATTGGTGTTTGCAATTATGTTGATAGCTCTATCCCTGGCTGACCTAATGGATGTATTATGTAATGATGAAATATTTTTGTTATGTGGATATATGTGTGACCTATTTTAGGTCTATGTCAACTTGATGAAGTGTGTTGGATGTATCTTTTCAAAAGATTTTAGGAAAGGTTGAAGCCAATAGTTGGTATTTTTTGTAAATAAGAGATGCATCTAATTAGGCCGAGCTACTTGATGCTTCTGAAGAGATCAGATATATATAGGATAATCTTTGAAGTTTAATGGAGTGAATTTTGTTGTGGTGTGAATGCAAACATAAAGAAGAGTGAATATGATGAAGTGTCTAAAGTCAGCTTACTGACCTACATCAAAACTCAATATTAACTCACTAGGTGTACTCCATCTATTCATTTTTTGGTTGTAAGCCATTTTCTATCATTTTAATTTGGTAGGCAGCGAGTCTTTATTTCTGGATAGTGAGCCCTGGTAGTGAGCCACCATTTTTGTAATATCTTATAACTGGTTACACTATATTGTGAGCTAACACTCAACGTGGTTTTTCCCATTTTGAGCTTTCCACATAAAAATCCAAGTGTTCATTTGTTTTGTGATTTCATGCTCTGTTAATGATTTTACTTATCTTTGCTATTGTATGCATTGGAATAATTGGATGGTATCTAATCAAAAAATTTAAGATGCTGATTTAACCCCCCTCTTAGTATCTTGGACATTTAACAATTGGTATTAGACCTTGGTTCCTCAAGAAAGGCCTAACAACTTGAGGGAGATCTTGAAGATGTGAGAATCAGATAATAAAGGAGAGCTTAAGACTACACTTGAGGATCTTGAAAAAGTTGAAAGAGAAAATATAGATTTGAAAGAAAACCCTGAAGATGCAAATGAATGTGTCTATAAATTAAAGGAGCAATTGAAGAAATTGAGAGACAAGAACAAGGAAGTAACTGATTAGTTGAAGAAGGCTAATGAAGATATTTCCAGTTTGAAAGTACAAGTAGAGCAGAAGAAAATAATTGAAGAATGTTTGAACAAGTTGGTACAAAGAAAATCTAAAGAATACACCAAGCTTGAACAAGAAGTAAAGAACCTAAAAGTAGATTTAGAGAATGAAAAACTTTACTAAAACAATTTCAAATCTAGCTCAAAAAGGATTGATGAATTGATTGTAAGACAAAAAATGAATAAAGACAAAGGTGGTCTGGGAAATTATACCGGTGAAAGTTCTAAGATTGTGAACAATCAGAAGACTCAGAATAAAGGAAAGTAGAAAGATAATTCTAGGAACTTTGTTAGGAGACCTCTGGTTAGACAACCTAATGCAAAAAGGTATCCTTCTTTTAATGGAACCTTTTTTTCATGAAAAAAATTTGGTCACAAGGCAACACAATTTAGGAGTAGGATGAATCAGTTCCATGCTCCTTTAACAAGTCAATATTTTGCATGCAAAAGAATTGGACATCTAGAAAGTGAATGTAGAACCTTTATGATGAATTGATTTCATGCAAGAGGAATGAATCAATCCTTTAATCGCTATTGATATACTTGCAACAAGTATTGGCATAAAGCTAATCAATGCAGAACAAGAGTTAGTGGAATTCAATCTACTCAGAGAACTATTGTCTACTATAATTGAAACAAACCAGGGCATGTTTGAAGGCTTTGAAAAAGTAAGAAAAGTAAGGAAACTAATTTGACAGAAAAGGATGAATCTATAAATAAAATTGACAAAGACAAGATTAAGTAAGAGATGAATAAGATTTGGAGGAAGAAAGAAGAACCAACAACTACTGATGAGTCTGTGTCCTCATTTGGTACATATGATTTATTCGGTAATTAGACCTAGCAAGATCAAAGGAGGAGCATTATCAGAAAATTATAAGAACCCTCTTGTCAAATGGCATGTCAGAGGCTATCAAAAGGATGAAAAGTGAAGATCAAGTTTTTAAAGGTTCTGGAAGAAGAACTGGTAGGAAATATGAAGGGATGATCTTTTGCAGAACAAATTAGGGTTTGTCTGTGTAAAAGAGAAGAGTTCTTCACATCTTTTTGGAATCTACCACATTTGATACAAATTAGGGAAAATCATCATTTTATAAAGGAAATGTTTAGGGTATTTTGATCATTTGCTCATTTCAAGAAGTTGAAGAGCTTCTAGAGGATTCTTGAAGGGAATTGAAATTTGAGCTATGGAAACCCTAGTTGTGACTCATTCGTATAGAAAAAGGTATTTTCATCTTCTGAGCAGTTGTGTTTTATGTTAGTTAAGTTTTTTAAGTTCAAAGTCATAAAAATGGAAACTCCTATGGTTGTGAAAGTGTTGGAGAGGCTGAGGCCCTCTAACAGAAAATATTTTCCTAAGGATTTCAAAGATGACCTCATGAGTGCATTTTTGACAATTCCACATGGAGTAAAGTTGACTAAGGACACAAGGATGTATATTCATGTAAAGTTTAAGGAATTCAACCACAAAATGTTGATTGAAATTTGGGAAAAAGAGCTTATTGGTGATGATTTCTTGGTAAAATGTAAACACTCGAACGTGGTTGAGAAAAGGCTGGATAGATAGAATAACTTTACCAACTTCAGCTATAATGACAAATTTGTGAAACGGTCCTAAGTAGAATACATGATAAATTCTTGTGGACTGACTAGTCACACTTCATAAATAAGGAAGTGATTAGTGTTGTTACTGGGATATGGGATAAAGGTACAGTAGTCATGTCAAAATTTGTGAAGAATGAGGTTGTAATGGAACTTATAGGATCCACTTATGAAAAGAGAGATTTAATGATGAAAGCCATCACTAATCCTGTTGTGAAGTATGTAGATATGATCAATCACAAAATATACTTCACAAACAAAGAGAACTTTGTTTTGGCTACATCAATCTATACTAGTTTTGATATTGTCATAAATGGTACTGATTATGATCTTTGTGAGCTTATTTGGTTATAGCCACTTGAGAAACTGATGTTGATGAAAAAGAAGAAGTATGCTTTCAAGTTTGGTTCATTGATTGTATGTCTGTTGTTTTATTTTATGAAGAGGGTTCCGAAAAGGAATGGTGAAGTAAATTGGGACTCATCCAGACCTCTATGACATCAATTTTTTGATTATTTGCATAGTCTGGGTAATATGAATGATCAAGATGATGCTCTAACAATATTTTTTGTTGTATTCAAAAGAAACATGAAAGAAAGGGAAAGGATTCCAAGCAAAAATGTTGAGATGTATAAAGATGAAATTATATTTCATGTTTCATCTAATGAATGTATGATTGAGGCTATAGAACCTCAAACCATCTAGATACAGCCTCTAGGATATGAGGTAACATAAGACAAAGCTAAAGGATATGTGCAATTGTTGTTGAAGAATACAAAGGACCCCAATGAACCCAAAATTGGGACATATGCTGAAAAGTCTATGGAGATTCATATGGAGCGACAAAGGCCTAAAATTGGGAAGAATGTGGAGAAAAATCTTAAGGAACCTTGATTTACTTATGAGGAGATTGCCCTAGGCAGGGCTAAAGGAGAACTAAGGGAGGTAGAATGATCTAGCCTAACGAGATCTACAAGAACTACCTCTATAAAAAACTTCCACAACCCCTACAACAAAGGTTCAACCTAGTACAGTTTGATGGAACTTTCAAAAAAATTGTAAATTTTTTTGTGCTCATGTGAAAACCCTTGAGTTTTAACCCAAAAAATCTTTGTCACATCCCCTATAGGGTTCTTATATCAGGTTTGGGGTTTTATTTTTGTTGCTTAGTGTTCTATTTTTTCTACTAACTGTAAAGTATCTATTGTTAGTTGGGGAGAGGGAATAAATTATCCTATTTGCAACATCATGTGATTGTTATCCTATGACTGGTTTCTCTCCTAGGAAGGTCTGAATCATCCTTTTAATAGGTTACGGATATAGTCGGTTGATCATTACGTCCTTTCGTCTACATGATTCATTAGTTGTGATCTTACCAGTCTTGTGTCACTCTAGGGAAGTGCCCCCTTTTTAGAAACAACTTGTATGCACGTGCATAAAGTTTTCACTTAAGTCCCTATGGCCCTTGTACCTATATCACCCATCACTAATTTACTCATAATTGTACATTATGTAACTACGAAGAGAGATAAACAATATTTTCTTTTGATATTGGTCATCACTAATGACATTCGATCCTTCAACTTTGTAATAGCAATAAGTGAGGTTCTAATTCTTATTGCGCATCACGGATGGACCTTAAAAAGAATATTTGAAATAGCGATGAGTGATATGATGTGACACCATATGATCGCGGAGCTGTTGTAAAAGGTTATTTCACATTAGTGATGTACGATGAACCCTATAAATAATGTCAACCATTCATAGTTGATTACTTGCAAAATATATGAGGAGCATCAGCAAAGAATGAAGGCCTTATCACTCATCACAGATCTATTTTTGAGCCTAAGATCTAAATCAGTGACATGCAATCAATGCTTCCTAAAGGGGTTTTTTCTTTTTGCTAATTTTGATATAATATTATAGGCCATATCTTTGGCACCTTTTGTTCTATGCAGGTGCACATATCTAAGATCTAATCATTCACGATGTCTCCCATCACTGTTATGATCTTTGGGAGAAGGTGAGAATTGGTGAGTGTGTGATGAAGAGATAGATGTGACCAAGAGTCAGGCCATTAAATCAAGGCATAAGGGCCATCACATAAATATTTTTATAGTTGATAGAGCCAAGTATAGACGAATTAAATCAATGATAGGTGATAGTCATAAATGAAAGTCCAACAATGTAGCAGTGTTAGGGGGTTCTCACACAAAGAAAGAAAAAGATCAAACAAAGAACTAGATGACCATCAATGAAATGTTAATAGAAAGATGATCTAATGGGTAGGAATTCCTTACATGAGTAATTTCATCGCTAATAAGCACCTTAGGATTAGGGAAGAATCAAAAAAGAAGTGAGATGGAGTGTAAGGAAAATTTCTCTCCAAACTGACCTTATATACTTCACTGATATAAATCAAGAGCAAGGATTGAGTTGGTGATACATGCCAAATTGTCAGGAAATGTATGATTAAGTCAGGGTTAAGGAATAACATGTCAATATTTGAGAGACCATCATTGTTTTCAAGAGTCAAGTTGATAATAGTCAAAAAATGATGCTCATGGCCACCTTAGATGAAATCTTAATTGCTCTTAGATGAACAGTCTAGATTCAAAGAAAAATTGATATGCTACCAGTTCACTCGCGCAAGGAGTTCTGCATCATTACTTCTGCATGCTCAAGATCTCTATTTATTGCAAGTTGATCAGTGATTATTCTCATTGTCTTTTAAGACTATAGATTGTGAGGGGTTGTTGGTAGTATAATTTTCTTGTCCTAGTCAGGTTGGCATGAATTTTAGTTCTGTAGTCTACTTAGGAATTTTGCTACTAGAATTGAGTGTTATCACTGCGATTGGGGTACTCTTTTTGTGGTTTTTGAATTGAAATACTTAATTATCATTCCATAAAATCTGAAGTGATGGAAAAAATTGGTAAGGAAACCAGACCAGCAAGGAGGTCTAGTTTATTGAGCATGTCCAAATGCCATGGGAAGGAAATTGAGTAAGAAACCATTGTTTCCCTTGAAATTGCAAGGGGAAAAATGAGGGTCAAGGGCCATAAAAAGAAGAAAATTGTGCAAAAGTACTTACTGCTTAAGAAATAATACCCTCCCAGGGGAAGCAGTTGAGCCCAAAGGCAAGGAACTAGCGTCACTAGAGAAGAAGGCCAAGAAGAAGGGAAAGAGCCACCAGACTAATCAAGAGAAGCAAAAATTTCTTATTGTGCTAACATAAATTTCTTCAGAGGCCGAAGCTGAGATGGACTCGGATTATCGCCAACATCTCCATTCCCTAGTGCCTTATGATAGTTCTGATGATGACGTGCTTATAGTACCTCCAATTGCTACAAGAACTAGAAGTGGTTGGGAATTTTCTGATGCCGATGACTCTAAATAAGTGTCATTTTCTATGTTAGTTTTCAATGACACCATGGTCATTGCATAGGAGGTATCAATTTATACATGTCCATGGTTTTTCTTTTCCTTTCCTTTGCTGATGTGGAGAATTTTTAGATAAAATGAACCAAATCCTTTTTGTTCCAAACAACAAGTGCTATGACAGTGACAACTAATATTTTTCACTTGTTTTTTGCTTCCCCTGTTTTGAAGTAATTATGTATGAAACAACTTGGGGAGTCCTTCGATATGTTAGTTGAAATTAGGTTTTTGAAATGGACTCGAAATTGAAATTGAAATTGTAATTCAACCAGGTGCTTGTTGCTCCCCTGTTATCTAAAGGGGACTTCATTGCTGAAAATAGAGAGTACATATTTTTGAGTCCATAATAGGGTCACAATAGATACTCAACTCAAGTAGAAAAATAGAATTTTAATAGGTATTTGGGTAGATATATTGGAAACAATTCTAAGATGAAAATTATACTATGTAGAAATATTGAATATGTTTTACAAGGAAATATTAGAAATGAAGATGAATATTAGATTTTAAGAATTTTACTCTCCTCTGTGTTTTCTCTCAAGTTGTGAATAAATATTGTTAATAACAACTTCATTTGTCCTCTCACTTGAACAAATTGAATGAATTTGTTTTATGCTTCAATTCAAAGAATTGATTAAATAGTGAAATAAATTCATTGGTTTGTGAGGAAAATATATAGAATTTATTAAAGAAGTGTTATTCTAAAAACATAGTGAGTTAGATGTTACAAAGTAACATTCTAATAGTCCATTAATTTATGTATTTCATTTAGGATTGTATTACGGGTTCATCACTAGTTATAATTCTTTTTGTGCCTTAGATGAGGCAACAATTATCTAGTTAGTTTATCTTATGATTTGTTGAACTAGTAATGAATTGAGCCTAGGACTTAAGATGAAGAATTATTTAACATACTTTAAACTACCATATCCCAACCCTAAGTATGAAGGAGCATTTCTTGAGAATAAATAATGCTTCTATTTGAGGTTTTCCAAGATTTTGATAGAGTAATTTCAGGAAACTGTGCATCTGTGTGAAGAAATACTCTTAACCAAGTGTGAAACATTATGAATATATAAGGGATTACCCTCCTTGGGTTTAATAGAGCCCGAAGAGATGAATTACAGTAGTAGTTACTCTACTTAATTGTTGGCCAATCCTCACCCTAGCTGATAATTGGGTCATGCCAAACCCATAGGTTAGGACTCAGATTAACTTTGGTTCTAAAAAAACCAACAGAATGGCAACTCTGCTAGGGAAAACTTTTGTATCATTGATACACATATGTTAAAGACCATTATAAAGAGTCAAGACAAAAAATGAATGTCCAGTTCATGTAATAAAGAAGTTTCAAATCTGAAAGGTGGTTTGTATGGCCCTATGGTGACTCTGCTAGAAGAAATCAGATAAAGATATCCTTGCTTCAAAGGTTTTCCCCTTGTTGAAGAGGTGGCGACTCTGCTCCACAATTTTTAGACATGAAGGGTTGTTTGTAACCTAAAAAGGCTCTATTCAAAGTTGTAGAAACTTGAAGTGTGAAGGTACAACATTCTCTACATACTAAAAAATTTCATATCAATTGTACCTGTTCTTTCACTCAAAGTTTTAATCACAAAGTAGCAAGTATGGATGGTTAGAATATATCTCAAAGATTTCTATTTTTTATTGTGGTTTTTCAATTTATCATGGTTACAATTGTGCACCATTAGTTGCAACTAAGTTTGCATACATCCATGGATCATAAAAGAGAAATAACCATGCCATTAGAAACCTAGATCCATATTGTCAAGAAGCTTCAAAAGTATGATAATCCTCGAACAATTGATACCAAAAGAAGAATGAAACATAATGTAAACAAGCTTGGAATTACGTTGGAATGGAAAACTATATTCAAAAGGGGAGTAAAAGAGTTGAAGAAATGACACATAATGAATATACAAGCCCCAATAAGAAATGTCATGCTAGGTTTGCTAGTCAATGTGTTGCAACTTTTGTGAATTCTTTTGATTCATTGTATGCCCAATTAGACTTGTCATGGATTGATTACAAGGCTAAAACTACACCATCTAGAGTCTATAATAAAATGCCTAGATTTAATGGAAACAATATATGTGAGGGAGATGCACATATTCAAAATTTCTATAATTTCATTGTAAAACATTCATTTGGAGATCAGGATATGTGAATGAGATTTTTTGTTAGATCTCTTAAGATAAAGCTAGGGATTAGTATGTTGGATTTCCTGAGAAGTCCTTTCCTTGCTGGGATAAACTAGTGGATGCTTATAGAGAAGAGTTTTCAAAAGATCCTTTTGACCTTTTCACAAAGTTAAAACAACTCAAGAAACAAAATGAAGAGTCAAGAATTGATTTCAGTCATAAATTTGTTGTTTCTCTTTCACTAATCCATGAAAGTTTTAAACCTAGTATATTAGATTGCATTCATTTATATTTTGAAGCTTTTGAGGAGGGATCTAGTGAGTTGTTGAAGGATTTTAAAATTTTGAATATGCAAATGTCTTACACGTGCTTAGACAATATGGAAAAGATGAAGACTAAATATGTGGAAAGTTTACTATCCACATTCGTAAGTAAACATGTTGATGTGACTAACAGTTATGTGGATACAAATGATCAAAGGTCTTTAGTTTTAAATACAGACAAGTATGTTTTTGAAAAGGAAGAGGTTAGGAGTTCTACCATGTTAATCACTAGTGTTCCCTGTAGTGAAAATATTTCTTTTTGTTCTCAAAAGGATGTAAATGGTCAAATCAATGATGAAACTCAGTCTGTAAATTTTCTAAGTATTGATAGTGGTAATGTCTTGATTTGTCAGGATTCACAACTTGATAAAACATATTTTTCTACTGAAGAACAACAAGAAGAAATAGTTGAGAGAATTGACCAAGATCATGGTCTAGGTATGTGCAGGATCATCATGGAAAAAATAGGCCCTTAGGTGGCAAAAAATTTAGAAAAATCAGTGTTAGGCAACTTGACGTAAAAAATTGAATAAGTTATCTATATTATTTCAAAAATATGTGAGAATAGAATCTATAGAAAATTTAATGTAGTTTCTAAACTACTAGGTTTATTTAAACATAAATAAAATTTATTTGGTGAAAATTTGAAATTTCAATGCAATAGTACTTAAATTTCATGGAAAAAATAGGCCCTTAGGTGGCAAAAAATTTAGAAAAATCAGTGTTAGGCAACTTGACGTAAAAATTGAATAAGTTATCTATATTATTTCAAAAATATGTAAGAATAGAATCTATAGAAAATTTAATGTAGTTTCTAAACTACTAGGTTTATTTAAAAATAAATAAAATTTATTTGGTGAAAATTTGAAATTTCAATGCAATAGTACTTAAATTTCATGGAAAAAATAAGAAGTAGGTGTCATTCTGACCACCCTAATCATAATAAAATGATAATTTATTTTTATAATATTTTATATATAAGTAGAGGAATCATGTTCGAATGTGATGCATTTTTTTTGTAATTTTTTTTCAAGTAAATAATTAATTATGAATTTTTTTATTACAACTTTTAAAAAATATGAAAACTCGTATGTCTTACCACCTGAACTTGGTGAAAAATTCATGAAATTTAATTTTTATTTGTTTAATCCTATAGTATGTGAAGCATATAATGTGATGCATGTTTCGGATTTAAAAAATGTGACACCGTTTGAAAGTTATAGATGTTTTTCAATCAGTCTATCAATCAGGACTTTAGTCGTAATTCTAATAGAAAATAAATAATAATTATTTATTAAATTAAAATTAAGGCATAATTTATATTGGTGGAAAGCTGAGAATATCCTCTAAAAACCCTTTTCATTTCATCAATTTTGGGTTAAAAAAAGTCGTCAGCCACCTACCCTACAAATACCCATAATATTGCCACTTTTTCTCCCATCATGATCCTGCACATACCTGTCTATTAAGTAGTGAAAAATTTTCAAATTTTATAACCATTGAATATCATAAATATGCTTAAGTATGAACGTCCTAATATGGATTTGAATGAGTATTTTTTTCCTTATTTAAATGAGCCTAGTTATGAGTTTTTTCATGTGGATATAAAGGCTGACTTAAAAAAGGAACCAAAATTACTCACTTTTGAACAAGTTTTAGATTCTAAAGATATTAATATATTATGTTCAGAAAATATTAAAGTGAGCAAGAATAAGGATAGGGTAGAGATTCTTGGTGACTCTCTACACCAACATGTTGAGGCACAACTAAAATATGTGCCAATAAGTGAATGTGTTTCTTTACACACATTTGAGGGTAGTTTTCATAATGAGAAAAGTTTTAGGATCAGTTCCTATGAATGTTTCACTTTTAGTGGGAAAATTACTAATCAGATTAAGCTTGATGATAATAGCTATATGGCAAAGGATGAGTGCCAATTCTTGCAGCTGGCTGAAATTTTGTTGCAATATGGTAATGAGAAAAACATCAAGCGAGGTTTTTTTCAACTTTATACTATTGTGAACAACAAAACTTATGAATTATTGCCACATGAGGATCAAGAATATTGCAGTGATATTTTCAAATTGGGCTCAGTGAATTGTGATGAGAAATTTGTTTATGACAGAGGTAAGGGGAAACCCACATTTTTTCTTGATGGCTTTTGAGCCATCATGTGTGGTTTGACTTGTCAAACCAAAGAAGTTGGGGGGAAGAGATAGCTTTTTTACTCTATTACCCAATGGAGTAGGCACTTAGTCTACTTCTCCTAGATGATCTGAATTCTCACTCTGTTCACTAAGGAACATACATCCCTAAAAAGAGCAATTGATGGTACTTTCAAATTTTTTGTAATTTTTGGTGTGCTCATTTGAAAACCCTATGAGTTTTAACCTAAAAAATATTTGTCACATCTACTATAGGGTTCTTATATGAGGGTTGAGGTTTTATTTTTGTTGCTTGGTGTTCTATTTTTCCTTTTGACTATAAAGTATATATTGTCAGTTGGGGAGAGGGAAGAAATTCTCCTATTTGCATCATCACGTGATTCTTATCCAATGAGTGGTTTCTCTCATGGGCAGGTTTGAATCATCCTTTTCTAGGCTAGGGAAATAATCGATTGATCATTACATCCTTTGATCTACATGATTCATTATTGTGAGCTTACCATCCTCATGTCGCTCTAGGGAAGTCCCCCCTTTTCTAGAAACAACTTGTATGCATGTGCATAAAGTTTTCACTTAAGTCCTTATGACCCTTGTACCTATATCACCCGTCATTAATTTACTTATAATTGTACATTATGTAACTATGAGGAGCGATAAACAATCTTTTATTTTGATATCGATTGTCACTAATCACATATGACCCTTCAACTTTTTAATAGCAATGAGTGAGTTTATAGTTCTAATCACTCATCAAGGATGGACATTAACAACAACATTTGAAATAACAATGAGCGATATGATGCAACACCATATGATCACAAAGGTGTTGTAAAATTTTGTTTCACATTTATGATGTGTGATGAACCCTATAAATAATGTAAACCATTCATTGGTAATTGCTTGCATAATATATGAGGAGCACTAGTGATGAACAGAGGCCTTATCACTCATCACAGATATATTTCTCAACCTAAGATCTAGATTAGCGACATGCGATCAATGCTTTCTAAAGGGGTTTTTTTCTTTTTGCTAATTTTGATATAATCTTCTGGGCCATATCTTTGGCACCTTTTGTTTTATGTAGGTGCATGTATATAAGATCTAATGATTCACGGTGTCTCCCATCACTGATATGATCTATAGGAGAAGGTTAGAGTTGGTGAGAGCGCAATGAAGGGATAGATGTGACTAGGAGTCAGGCCATTAAATCAAGCTATAATGGCCATCACATAAATATTTTTATTCATAATAGAGCCAAGTGTAGATGAATTAAATCAATGATAGGTGATAGCCATAAATGAAAGGAGCAATGTGGCAGTGTCAGGGGGGTCTTGTGCAAAGCAAGAAAAAGATAAAAGAAAGAACTAGATGACCATCAATGAAATGTTGAAAGCAAGACGATCCAATGGGCAGGAATTCCTTACATGAGTAAGTTAATTGCTAATAAGCACCTCAAGATTAAGGAAGAATTAGCAATGAAGCGAGATGGAGTACAAGGAAATTTTCTCTCCAAACTGACCTTATGTACTTCACCAATATAAATGAAGAGCACATAATGAGTTGATGAAACATGCCAAATTGTCAAGAAATGAATGATTAAGTCATGGTTAAGGAATAATGTGTCAATATTTGAGATAGAATCATTGTTTTTAAGAAGTAAGTTCATAATATTCAAAAAATGATGCTCATGGCCACCTTAGATGAAATCTTAATTTCTCTCAGATGAATAGTCCAAATTCAAAGAAAAATTGATATGCTACCAATTTGCTCATGCAAGGAGTTCTACATCATTAATCTTGCATGGTCAAGATCTCTATTTAATGTAGGTTTATCAGTGATTATTCTCATTTTATTTTAAGTCTGTAGTTTGTGAGGGGTTATTGGTAGTAGATTTTTCTTGTCCTAGTTGGGTTGGCATGAATTTTAGTTCTTTGGTCTACTTAGGACTTTCACTACTAGAATTAAGTGTTATCACTGGGATTGGGGTACTCGTTTTGTGTGTTTTGAATCAAAAGACTTAATTATCATTCTGTAAACTCTGAAGTGATGAAAATTTTGATAAGGAAACCCCACCAACTAGGAGGTCTAGTTGGCTGAGCATGTCCAAATTCCATGAGAAGGAAACTAAGCAAGAAACCATGGTTTCCATTGAGATTGCAAAGGGAAAAAGGAGAGCCATGGGCCATAAAAAGAAGACAATTGTGCAAAGTACTTATCGTTTAAGAAATAGGACCCTCCCAGGGGAAGCAATTGATCCCAAAGGTAAGGAACTAGCATTGCTAGTGAAGAAGGCCATGAATAATGGAAAGAGGTACTAGACTTATTAGGAGAAGTAGAAGCTTCTTATTGTTCTAATAGACACTTCTTCAGACACTGAAGCCAAATAAATCAAAGTATTTAAATCAAGTAAGTCAAAATCACCTAAACATCATCTAAGCTAATCTAATCCTAATTAAACTAATCTAACCACCCATCACATCCTCTAGCTTTTCCCACTTGCACCAATAAAGTATTTTAATTCATTTATAAATTCATCATTTTATTTCAACTTGGCATAAAAATGGAATATTCCCTCAAGTTTGAATATGAAGACAAGTTGACTTGTCCCTTCCAACATGGCCAAAACTTCTCTCTTTCATGTCCCCCTCTCAACATTAACTCTCAATTTCAAATTTGAATCTCCCCCTCTTTGGCACATTGGCCAAAACTTGCACATTCCTCAAACTATCATAATGTGACAAGTGGTCTCATCTCATTGGTCCAATCATTATCCCACATTGCTCTATTTTGAGCACTCTTAGCATTTGACATTTTATAAATAGAAGGCTTCATTCTTCAAAAAATCCTCCACAACTTGATCTACACTCTCATGCAAAGTTACTCTCTTAAACTAAGAAGTAATTTTTCCCATCACCATTACATTGCATCATTTCAGTTTTAGCAAGGATTGGGAAAGGGTCATTGGCACATTTGACACCAATCCAATATGGAATAGGTACTTGTCTTGCTTCTATATGTCTCTTTAATCTTATTTGTTATTTTTTTGCATCTTTGGAGCATGAAATTGTTATTTCATAGAAACACTTGATAGATTTGCATGTAACTAACCCATGCTTGAGGTTTTAGAGTTTGTGCAGATTTTGAAAGTGAAGCATCCATTAAAATCTGAAAAAGCACTAAACTTCATACAAGGGTTAGTATTTCACAAATCTATCAAAATGCTCCTATGAAATACCTTGTGAAAGCTTCCAAATGTAACAAATGAAAATAGAAAAACTAAAGCATTATGAAAGCAATAAAAAGTTACCTATTCCATAGTGGATTGGTGTCACATGTGCAAGTGACCCTTTCCCAATCCTTGATCAAAGCTTAAGATGATGCAAATGCAAATAGGATGAAGAGCAAGATGAGTTCTCAAACCAAGAGAGTAACCTTGCATAAAAGTTGTGGATGGATGAATGAGGATTAAGGCCTTCTTTTATAGATTTTCTTGATGAGAGATTGGCCAAATGGGTGAATGTGGGATTAAAGATCCACCAATGAGAAGAGGCCACTTGTCAAGTGGTGATAGGCCAATGGATGTGCAACATTTGGGAAGTGTGCCCATGAGAGGGAACTTCAAATTCAAATTTGTGCAATAAATTTTGAGAGGGGGACAAGAAAATGAGCAATAAATGCAATGTTGGAGGGACAAATCAACTTGTCATGTTTTTCAAACGTGAGGGCTATGTTGAGTGAAAATGAGAGTTTTAATAAATCAGTAAATTGATTTATTTGTGCAAGTGGCTAAATCTAGAGAATGCAAGTGGGTGGGTTAGGTTAGGCTAATTAGAATTAGGTTAGCTTAATGATGATTAGGTGAGTTTGACTTTCATGATTTAACTATTGATTTATTTAAATCAGAAAAGGATGAAATATGGATTGGATTTAATTAAATAAATGTTTGATTCATTTAATTAAAGGGATGATGATAGGATCAAGTTTTATTTATTTAATTTTATGCTAATGACTTTAGGATATGAGATTACCTAATGAATGGATGAAGGTGATGAATGGACCTAATGTGAAATCTAGTTAATGATAGGATAAGATTCAAAGTGATATCCAAAATGATGCCCATTATCAGAATGATATATCCTAAAACATGCAATGTACAGGATGATGATGGTTTGATAAGTTGATTGATAGGCTAATGATATAAAGTTGACTGACATGTATGAAAATTATGAAGAGTTTGATTTTGTTTTAAAGGTTTGTTGTTTGCTTTTGATTTTATGATTGAAGATTGATTTTACCGACTGCTATGATTGTTTTTGTTTGTTTTGCTAAAGGATGAAGGTGATGATCAGTTTCTTATGGATGATTAATTATTGCGAGTGCAAGCGAGATGAGATGGATGGATTTTTTTCAAATATTTGGATGTTTTGGATGTTTTGTAATGTTTTGAGGCTATTTTTGGTATTTTCAAGATTTTGCAAATGTTTTGATTTTTGATTTTTTGAATGTTTTTTGGATTTTGATGTTTTTTGAATGTTTTTGGATTTTGTGTTTTTCGAATGTTTTTGGATTTTGATGTCTCACGGGCTGATCAAAGATTAGCCTTGCCTATGTTTAAGCTCAGAGACAACGTAGTTCAGAATCCAATGTTTTTGATGTTTTCTGACTTTTTGAGTGTTTTTAGATTTTTGAAATGTTTTGGATGTTTTTGGATTTTTTGATGTTTTGAATGTTTTTGGATTTTTTATTTTCTGATGTTTTTGGATTTTCGCATGATTTTGATGATTTGGATTAGATATTTGTGATGATATCAGTGCTCTGTTTGGGATTTTTGCTAAAAAACAAGCTAAGGTTGATTGATCAGGTTGATGGATTGATGATGATGATGATAACATTGTTGAGGATGCACAACAATGCAAGGATAGTATTAAGCAATACAAGGATTAGGATGGATACCCCAAGATGATGGATTGATTGGATTTCGATCGATCAGGATTGATGAAACTTGATTTGGAACAAAAGTTGTTCAAATGATTTGATGTGACGTTTGAAGTGCAACTTAGATGCGACTGATATCGATTGTTTTGATTGATGATCTATGAAAGATGAAGACTTGATAAGGAATGTCTTCTCACCAAAATATTCCATGGGCTAGTGATTTGAATTTTGGATCACAAATTCTTTGAACAATTTGGTTTCTCGTTTACCAATGTTTGAATCACCACATAAGTTAGAGGATATAGATCAAGATTTATTCTTGAAGCAAGATGTAAATATCTACCCCCAGTGTCTAGCAATGTATGGAATGTCATGGATGGATTCTTGGATAGGTGTATGGATGGATGGATATGGTAACCACAAAAATGATTCCAAGGTTTATCTTGCGATAAGATAAGGTGTTCAGATAAAGAATGCTCATTTGGATAATTCTTCAAGGCTTAGATAATGCTGCATAGGATAGGATTAATGAAAATGACCCATGTTAAGATGTTTACCATAAGCAAGTGTAAAGTGTGCCCCAAAATTTTATGAAGATCAAGATAACTTGGATGATGGATGCAAATGGAAAAATGGATTGGATAAATGGTTCATGGATGAATGGATTTATTATGGTTGAGATGGAATGCTAGATTTATTATGGATGGGATGAGATGCTTTCACCTGAACTGGTGCACGTAGATGCTCGATTCTACACATGATGCATGTTTTCTAGGTTTTTATCATGGTACCTGCCCAAAGTGCCACTCATGCGGTTTTCACTAGAGGATGATTTTTTCTCTTTACTATTTTCAATACTTTTTCTAATTTTTTTGGATTTTCATTTTTTTTTTTTTTTGGTTTTTCTGAAAGATTTTAAGCTCATGCTAAATCATCAGGTGTTGGTGATGTAGATGCCCCTATCATAATGTGTCATAGATATCCTACTTGAAGAAGTTTCCTTGCCAAGATACGTGCACTTGAAAGCAAATTTTGAGATTCTTGATTTGCTTCATCAATACTAGAGTTAACTTTGTCTTTGTGCACACATCGCGATAGAGTGCCTTCTGAATCCTTATGATGAAGGGTTATTGCCAATATATGGTCAATGTGAGAACTAGATATCATGTGTGGAGGCATGGATGGAGTGGGTTTAGGGATAAAATATGGATTGGTTGACAGTTTGGAACATTTAACTCTCCACACTTGGGAAGATGAGGAATGATGGGTGGATACGAAAGTGTGCATGAAATTAGGACCAACTGCCTATAGGAATTAATAATCTACTCTTTTTGTGTAACTCAATCTTGTTCTAGATGAAGATCAACTACATCTCCATCCACGGAAAGCATCTCATGGGTTGATGGAGGAGTATATGCTACATGGATATGATCATCTTTCATAGATAGGAGAGTATCCATTAGATTATTGTAGTATCTCGAAGATATAAATTATTGATCTTGAATGATTTCAGAGTTGCTTTCGACATGCTTTGGATCAAGTTCTTGACAAGGGTCAGTTTCAAAGGATGGATTTCTAACAAAGGGTTCTTGGATGTCATCATTAGGCATGGGGAGCATCTCAATATCCTCTTGATCTTTGAGTGAATTTAGATCAAATGTTGAGTTGAGGATTCCTTTAGTATCTATAACCATGAGGTCTAACGGGGTCAACATGTCTTGGAAAGGACCATTGCTAAACCTTAGTGGAAGATTTTGATCTTGCTTTGGAATAAATTCTTGAGATATGTCCTCTAACTCATAAGGTGATGTAGAGACATCTTCAACATGATCATAGGTGAACAGATCATGCATTATGTCAATAGGATCAAATAATCCTAACACTCCTTGAAATAGATCACTAAAAAGTGTCTCTTGATGTATCGTGGGTTGGTCATCAAATCGGGTAGAAACATCTTCAAGGTGCTCATCAATGGAGAAATTTTGATCATTGTTTTCAACAATTGTGGTGGAGGGATTTCCAATGTCTTCAACCATAGAGTCAAGTGATTTTGACATTTCTTGAATTGGATCATTGTTAGGTATTGTTGGTGGATTTTGATCATGATTGAGAAGTGACTCTTGATGTATGTTGGTTTGATCATTGGATGAGATAGAAACATCTCAAATGTGCTATTTGATGGATAGATCTTGATCCTTGTTTTCAACAGTTGTCATTTTTTGTGTTTGTGTTTGTGTTTGTTGGATAGCTTGAGAGGCTTGGGCAGCTTGGGTAGCTTGAGCAGTGTGGGTAACTTGAGCGGCTTGTGGAGCCACCTAATATTTTTGAAGCACTTGATGGTAGGATTGATGTGCTTTTAGTGAGATGCTACGATATTGACTTATTGCACTTGGTTTTGGTGGTAGTGGTGGTGTAATTGGAATCATGTTGGGTGTAGTGACAAGTGCTTGAGATACACTTGGAATGATCATGGTAGTGAGGGGTTGAGATGTAATGGGTTTGAGAGTGGTTTTTGGAGTGATCAAGGTCATAGGAATGGTTGGAATGATCAAGGTGATAGGTCCTTGGGAGACCATATTTTGATTTGGAATCAACGTTGTTGTTTGATTAGATACCATCCATTGGTGTGATGTCGATGGTATATTCAAAGGTTTTGATGTGATGGTTTGATTGGTGTTAAGTGGATTGATTTGGATGGAGTGATTGGAGTTAGGTAAAGGTGGAATCCCTAAACAAAGGAATGATGTTGATATGTGTAATGATGGTGGAGATGTCTCTTCACGTAATGATTCAACTATTTTGGTAAGTGTAGCAATTTAATCTAGCCAATTTTTTTTTCTAATTTCGATCTTGACTCCCTTGATATAATTGATTTGGCTTGTGTTTAAGTAGATTTGGAGTGTGTACTTGTGTTTGATTTTGGATGGGATCATGGACAAATTGATTTTGGGCATTGTTCTGACTTAGGATGATAGATTTAATTTGACCATTGTTAATGTTTGGAATATTCGTATGATTTGCAAATGTATTTATCCCAAGGTTTACTGGATTCATGTTTCGAACACTTGTACTTGGTACCTTCCCATTTGGCTTGTAGGGATTTGATGGGATGATGTTGCTCATTTGAAGGCTCATGCTTTGATTGTTCAGTTGACAGACTTGTACGTTTGGATTTAGATATACCATCGGAAAAGGTGTTCCAAACTCTTGATTGGGCATACTCACATTTGTACCATTGAAGTTTGTAGAAGGTAATGATCCCATGTATGGATTGTATAGATGTGAGTGTTGATAATCAATTGGTATTGTAAGGCTTTGAAAGTTCAATTGATTTCAATTACTCATGATGTATGGATAAAGTTAGTATTCCATGTTCCTCTTGTGTTTTGACCTTAATGCAAAAGTGACCTCTAATGTTCTTAGGACTAATGACAAGATGAAGGATGAAAGGTGTAAATGGTATGAGTGTTGAACATTTAGGGACTCTAGATCAATGCTAGACTTAGGGTTTGATTTTGATTGGTTTGATTTGGATAATGAACTTGTAAACCCTAAGATGTTGGATGTGATCTTTAGGATAAACTTGTTCAAAGGGGTGCTAATTCAATTAAATGTATGAGAAAGGATGCATTCCCATACACCTAACTAAACAAGGTGATTTTGATTGTGATGATTTACCCAAGTCTAGAATGATATTTTCAAAAGCTCTAAAGTTGTTTGGGATGAAGATGGTAAATGTTTGGATGGGTGAAATGTTTGATTTGATCCTAAGTGAACCTAAGAAGGATTTGTTTACTAGGCCAAGATAGTGAATAGCATGCCTTTCTCCAAAAGTAATTCAAAATCAAAAGACCAATGTTTGCATGAAAACCATATGATCAAAAGATATCAAGCACATGTGTGGGGTCCAATTGATTCAATCTTTGCTTAGTAGATTCTTTTTACCACAAACACACTCTTGATTGGATTTCAAACTAAATGTCCAATGTCCTAATTCCCTTTCATCCCACAAAGTGCATTCTGTGGAAATCGAGGAAATCAAGGCAAAGGTTGCCTAAAGTTGACTTTAGTAGAAGTAAATTGAGATGAAATCCAAATGCTTAGAAGCCTTTAAGGACACAAATCCAAAGGGCAAGTAGTAACATGTGAATTTGTTCAAGGATATTTGCCTCTCCTAAAGGGTTTGAGATTTGATTCTTCGTTGAATGTTGGTTTTCCAATGCTTTTGATAAAAGCACTATGCTTTCAAACCACAAGCAATATGACATCCTAGCTCAATTGGTATGTTTTCCTTAGTGGGCTTGCCTCATGCCCTTCATAGAAGAGATGATTTTACATGCAACCAAGGAAAAAATATAAAGGTATGCTAATAATGAAGTCTTAACCTCTATATTTCAACCAAGATCAGACATGGGAAGTAACTTCTTGGAATCTAAGTTCCAATGCACCACTTTGATAAAATTGATGAATGGGTTAATAAGCCACTACAAACAAGGGTTCTAGTTTGGACTTTTCATTCGTAGGAGTTGACCCAATGTGGCAAGAGTCCCCTTTCAGATCTGTTGATGACATTTTTATGCACCTCTCAACATAGGCAGTGCGTAGGCACACTACCTCTCTTGAAAGACAATCTTCCACAATCAAATTGTAGAACACTATCCCAAGGACTCTCGGATGTCAGGTCATGACATTGCTTGGAATATCTTAGTTGTTTTATGTGATTTGCTAGAATCAGAAGGCAGTCTTATGGATGAGTTACAAAGCATGGGAAGTTGGGTTTGCAAATGCAGTTTCAAAGTGATGGAAGTGAATGAACAGTGGATGTCCACTCAAAACAGCAACCTGGAGCTCATGAAATCATATGATTTAGCTTCATGGTGATGCATTGATTCCTACTCTAACCAAGGATTAAAAGAAATAGCAAAAGGAAAAGGGTTAAGAAGCTATTCTAATCCTAAGCTATGAATGAACAGTAACAATGGTGGCTGCTAAAGTAGACAGATTCCTAAACTGAGTTTTGCTTGACCAAGAGAAACCTACAGCTACACAAAACTAGTGCAATCTTCTAAGGACTGCAGATTTTTCACCTCACATGCACACATCATGTACATGCAATCAAACTAAGTTGCAACAATAAAGGAAAGAGGCTTAGACTAGCTTTGCAAAGTGATTCATCATCAATGAACCATAAAAAGTATGAGCTAGAAGTTCATCAAATACTATAACAACAACACCATCATGACAGCCATTCAAGGAACTAATACTAAACTAATATGGAAGTAGAACCATGCATGAAAGATGAGAAAAATCAAAGACAACGTCCATAAAATCATGCAATGCTATCTTCTATTACTGCAAAATGCTTCTTACAACAGCTCTCCAACCCTTACAAATGAGGGGCAAGCCCCTATTTATAGTTTTCCAAAAGTCAAATGAATGACCAAGATCAATTCTTGTTGTGTGGCCAAGATTCATTACAAAATAGGGTTTCACCTACCGCCAATATATCACAATTTAAAATTACATCTTTTTCCTTTCCCTATTTTGTCCTCTACTAATAGCACTGTAGTACTTTTGTCTTTTTGCCAATTGTTGATTTACCTTTTAGGGAATTCTTCATCTTTGATGGGGCTATCCTCCTGCCTTTTAGAAGCTGTGTATTCTATGAACTTGAGGATGACCGGTCAGAGCTTGTCTATTTTGATGATTTCATATTGTGGCACCTGGTAGATCCATTCTTTTGTGTTGGATTGACCCTGACCCTTTGTGTGAATTCATCAATATCAAATTGGCCTATGTTTGTGTCAGTGATCTCCTTCCAATCCATGGTAACTTTTGAGTGTAAAGGCTCACCTTGAAACTGGTATTTCATTTGGTCCTTGTCTTCTTTTCCTCGAGGATTTTTTCCTGTCTTCTTCCCTGTGTCCTTCTCAATGGGCATTGCTAAAGGTCTCGTGCCCGATTCCATATATTCTGCAAGCAAAGGTGTAGTCAGTGTAGCCGATCATAAAAGCATTCATGTTAGCCAAGATTTTAAAGATGATATCCATTTTAAATAATCTATTAAGCATAACATGACTTTATCTCCTAATGTCATTGATCTTTTGATTAAGGGCCCTGAGACAGTCCAGGCCTAGAGGGCTGGACTTCCCTAGCAGAAATGCTATTTGGAAGGGAAAATTGGGTAGAGAGCTCTAAGAGATTCTCCTCAGTCAAATTTTAATATTTGAAGATGTTCACCATGAAGGGGACTGAAATTGAGCACATGGGTTGAATTTTGATTTCAGATTTGGACTCATTTGGATCGGTCTAGGAGAACCCAGAGGTCTCAAGCCGGGGAGCCATCTAGAGATGGCTATTTGGAGCAGCAAATTGAAGACAGAACTCTGGGATCCGAGGTCTGGCAGGTCAAAAGGCAGTTAGCAGTTTCACATTACCAGGTTCAAGAGGTTCGCGGGCCATGGTACACTTTGGCGTTTGGGACGGAAAATGTCAGGCAGAAGCCCAGAGCTTTGGGCTCGGCAGGGGAGAATGTCGTCACTTCGTTTTAGTTTCAATCGGTGTGAGAATCTATCTTGGGGAAAGGTCTTGGCAACAATCACGTGTTTTTCCAATTAAAGCACTTTAGCATAAGATCTGTGTCTTTGGTGAGAAGTCTCACCGATATCTAAATTTTATGCCAAAGATGATGGATCTCAACATATTGCAAAGGGAGTCCTCGGCGTAGGATAATTAGTCAGTGAGTGGTTTCACCGACTGAGCAATGTTATAGCGAAAAAAGAGGCCTTCGGCGTAAGATCTTGGGTCGAGAAAGGGTCCTGGCAAAGATGAAAGTCTTGCCGATAGCCCAGACCAAGACCGAACCCGACAGCTGGGCCCACCGTTTGATTTCGTCTAAGTTCAGTGGTGGTCAGAAGGGCAGAGCCCAGAGCTTAGAGGGGTGGCTGAAGTTCTCCCCTCGGGATGGCAGTCAAGGAAAGGATCCCGGATGACCCCACTGAATCATTTGAGTTATACTTCTCACACTTGGGTTCATATCGACATAGGTTTCAAGTTGTTTCAGTGGTGGTGCGGGTCCCTATCAGTATAGGTTTCAGTTCTCGAGAAAGTGTCATACCGACAACCCTTTGTTTCCCTAACTTTCACTTTGGTGGCTCATCAGTATAGATGGAACGCTTTTAGTATAGGGTCATGGAAACACTCACATGTTACACCGACAGACCTCAATGGGCTTTCTTCAATCGGACTTTGGCATAGGTTTCATCTCTCAGCGTATGGTTTCAACAATGTGAGCATGTCTCGTCGACTCCGCATTAGGTTCTCTTTTTTGGCGTGACTTCATTCCAGTTACACTGAAAATGCAATGAATGACCCTTTTTGTCAGCATAGGTCCTACTTTCTCTTGGTGAACAGTGGTGCCACGGTGACCCTCATTATAACTTAGCAACTTCTACATAGCGTCTCGCCGATGGCTTAGAGTTATAGCGAGATGCTAAGGTATATGGGGCTCGGTTGGGGAGAGAGATAAAATGTCTAGCCAACTATGAATTCAATAACAGTATGTGTATTTCCATCGTCCAAGCTTAAGGGATTTTCCTGGTGAAGACAAAATTCTGGATGGTTCGGTGAGACTTTTTAAGACTGGTATAAGTCTTAGCGAGATGTCTGGTGTCTCACCAAATGGAATGATAAAGTTGTCTTGTCAGCATGACAACAAGGTTGTTACAGTGACACACGAATGAGCGGGTCCCCTCGGTGAGACATTGTTAAATCGGCATAGGGTCTCTCTGGCATTCAAAAGTTATACTGAACAAGGATGTCGGTGAGACAACCCTAAGTGGGGAAATATCTTGGCGACCGGGGCAAGCTATGCCAACAGAGGGAACCTTTGGTGAAAGATTCTTAAATTGGGGAGAGGTCCTAGCAACCTCGCCAAGTCTTCCCGACAAGCAACGATGGCCTTTGGGGTAAAATTTTCTTTCTCTTGGCGAACGAAGGGCTAACTCGGGGTGGCTTTCGGCATAAGTAAAAACATTCTATATAAGGTTTCCCCGACTTTAGTATGTTTCACCGGCAACACGATGAGGTTCCTATCGGTGAGAAAGCCAAATTATCTTGGTGAAGAGAGCAAAACCCAAGTGCTCAGTATAGGGTTCCTAAGTCTATGAGAGGTCTCACCAAACGGAATGAGTCTGGCCAACTCACTGGAGAACAAGGGGATCGGGGTGTCAGCGAAAGGCTATGCTGAAAGGCCAAGTTATGCCAACAAAGGGGCAAAGGGAGTTTTCCATTTCTAATTTCACGCCAAGTCCCCGATGACAAAGGGAGGATCCAGGCCTGAGAGACAAGAGGGCGCAGGAAGGCGGACACTAGAAGATTCAACTTGGTTAATTCATGGACGACAAAGAGGAGGTCAGGGCTCGAATGGTGGGAAGACATGAGAGGTTCATCGTGAGACAAGGCGAAACACTCTCAGAACCTCAGGAGTGGAAATCTGGGGTCCCAGGCCCGAGAGGCTTTGATGGCCATTAAGATTTAGCGATTTGTATTAAATGACCATCAGAGGTTTGGGCCCCAAGGTCCAAGAGGATGCAAGCCAAATGCCATTGGGAACGGCAGGAGGGAAAAGGAAACCCGAGGTGGGAAACCTGGATGGTTGGGCCCGAGGGGGGCCGGGGCTGTTGGCAAGGGCAATCTGCCAAAGAGACCCCGCAAGGCACCAAAACATGACAAAATTGAAAAGGGGAAGGCACATTCAACTCATGGTGGGATTTTGAAGTGACATTGACCATCTGAGACACCAAAAAGTGGGGCATGCAAAATGAGGCGGCGACAAAAATGACCCAAAAAGGTGAAAGAAAAAAGGGTCTTGATTTGAAACAGGGCGGGTGTGGAAAACATGCACAATAGGATCCATCTTGTCAGAGTCAACCGTGTGATATTGGTGTTTCATCCAATATCCAGATTTATATCCCAGCTAGAAATACTCTTGGCTTTAGAGTGTTACTCGTTGAGTCATTCCCTTGGGTGAGTACTTTTTCCCCAAGGCAGGCCCTCTAGGATAAACAAAAGCGAGCAAAGACACAATCCGTAACTCGATCAATCCTTGATGACTCAAAGAGAGAATATACGCGATGATGCTCTACTCACACTCACACAAGATGTTCAATTTTAAACCCAAATCGAAGTGTGAATGGGTAATTATTTATGCAACTTAATGTCACCAAAATCCTTTTGATTCTCAAGATCACTGTGAGGTGCAAGAGAAGCGCATACGTCTTTTAATGATATTACTTTGTGTAAATAAATTCAAAACAATAAAAGCACACATTCATTTTATCCTTCAAAGAAATGGTTTGATTTGTTTCAAACACCAAAGAAAAGATGAAGATTGTTTGTCCAATTTTAGCCCAAATTGAAATCTAGTAGGTGTCTAAGTTTCAATTTTAACCCTTTGCAAATGAAAAAATCAAAGTGTTCTTTTTAGATCCAAACAAAAAGATAAACAATTTCATGAAGAAGTGTTGAACAAACACGTAAAGCGTTTAAAAACACTTAGGTTTTTCAAAATATCCTCCTCCTTTCATTTTCCTTCGTTAGCCTTCTCCTTGCTTTCCTTTGTTTGTACCTCCTTCGTTGTACCTTTGTTGTCCTTTGTTTGCTTTTGTACCTTCGCTTTCCTATTCCATATAAAAGACAATCATGTGAGAATTAGAATATTCAATTCATTTTGATCATTAATTCCAAACAACAACATGATTTTGATTTGAAAGAAAAAATGCCTTGGATGATTAGGATAACTACAAAATTATGTATAAGTGGGCCATGCGTTAATATTGATTGCATGGAGAAAGTACCACACTTGCTAGGTCCATTTTTTTTCTTCTATCAAAGTCTTAATTCAAGTCACTAGAGGAATTGATTCAACCAATCACCATGAATAAATCTTCCAATAACCTTATTATAGTCTAAAATATTAATCCAAAGAATGTGATAAACTTTGAAAGCACATAACTTTTATCAATCATAAAGAAAGCATCATCAGAAGTTCAAATCCTAGCAATTTAAACATGAACCTAATGATGAAACTTGATAGATTAATATTTTTATTTTTTATTTTGATATCTATCCCAAAGAATTTTCACAACTATTGAGTATATCTTCAAATGTTTAAACAACATATTTTGTTATAAAGTATATGTCCAATAGTGAAGTTTAGCTTTTACAAATTTGTAGCCCTTTATTGAAAGAATAGTGTGTCTTTTGGCAGAAACATGACTTTGACCATTCTTAAATTTGCACCCATAAAAATGTGCACATTTGGAAAAAGAAAAGTTTACAATTGTAAGGACAATCAAAAGGTATTCAATATCAACGTTTTAGCAAACAAGTTTATATTTGTGATATGCCAACTCCTATCAATAGTAATCTATACTTTTATGCATGATGATCCCTGCGCCAAACTGTCAGCTAAAATGTCATAAAAACACATCAGTCCAAATTCTCAAATTAGATTTCTAAGCTCATCATAAAGACTCGATGGCTAGCTAGTGTACAGCTAGATCATGTAAATTTTCTTTTACATTTAATGCATAGGAGTAATTTACTCAGCCAATAGATTCATTCATGTATGCACAAAATGGATTTTGAAAAGACTTCAACAACTTTCAAGAAAGCACGCCTACCAGATGGTGCCCCTAAATCTATGAACCAATTATTACAATAATCTACATTAATTGATAGTGCATCATACAAAATAAACAAATTTAAATTATGAAGTTTATTACTTAGATAATTCTCACCATTCACATAGATAGCTTCATATTTGTTGTCTTTGGACTCATTAAACATCGTTTTCCTACATTCATAAGCAATGAGTCATAGCTTTCCACAGTAATTACAATTCCCATTTTTATTTACATTTAATTTGGATGATTCCCCATCTCCATACCCTTTTTCATCTTTATACCTTTGGTTGTCAAATTGAGTTCATCCTTTGTTCTTTGTGCATTGATTTCATTGGATGGCTTCTTGTATTTGACCATCAAAGTTGAATCTGGTGCCTTTTCACTTGTAACCAAACTAGTAATAAAGATATGATAATCACTCACCATTCCATTCAAAGTATCAATTACTAGATCAGTACTTGTGATTTGTTCAATATCATCAGCTAATTTATCTCTTAATTCCATAACTCTAGATAAATAATCACTAATATTTTTGTTTGCTTCCATTTTGATTAAAAGTAATTTTCTCTTTAAAAACAAAATTATGGTTTTTTTTTGTAATTTCATACAAAACTTTTAATGGTGTCCATGTACTAGTAAAAGTAGTGATATAAGACTGAATCTTTTACGAACATGCACAAGAGAATCTTTGCTTTTGGATTCTCTTTTCTCCCAATCTTGAACAACAACTTGAGGTGTAGTAGGTTTTTACTCAAAACCATTAACAACTGTCCAAACATTGTATGCCTCCATCAAGGTATGCATCTTGAACTTCCAATTAGAATAATTGGAACCATGTAACTTTTTAATTCGGTTAGATAGGAATCATATAAACTTGTCATTTTAAAGAGAATATGAAAAAAAATTATATGAGTCCCTTGACCCAAATCAGAAAGTTGGTCACACAAAGGTTTCAATTTTTGAGTAGATCAACTCAAAAAAATGTAATAGCTTCAACTTCAAGAACACTTCAATAGTTACAGCGTTCCTCTTCATAGCAGAAGAGCTCACAAATTCTCTATGGATAGCTCCTTAAGACTGGACATAGATTCTAGTCCCAGGTGCCTCTACAACTGTAGCGCAAGGAGGTCAATCCCTTCTCCTTGATAAAATATAACTCAAGAGGTTGCATGGCCAATTTGAGAAAGACTGGATACCGATTCTAGTTCTAGGTGCCTCTACAACTGCAGCGCAGGGAGGTCAATCCCTTCTCCTTGATAAAATATAACACAAGAGGTTGCATGGCCAATTTGAGAAAGAGCGGTATGTTGAAGGCGTTTCCCACAACACTCTCACAGAGATTTAACAAAAAAAACATAGATTTGCATTGACTAGACCAGATGCATCGGATCATACCAAACTAGAGTTTATGAACAATAGAGAATAGAACAAAGATAAACTCACTGATATCATTAACAACATAAAATAACACATATTTATACAAAAAATAAACCCAACTACATTCCTAAATAACTGGTAAGTAATTCAACAGGTAGATGTAGTTGATCGACGGTAAATTGAGTCTTATTGACAACTAAGTATGACAACAAACTGAGTGGAGATGAATGGTGCATTCTTGTCTATGAGTAGTATTGAGAAAGGTGTATAGGTGTTAAGTCATATGAGTGTTGTAGAGAAAGGCACATAAGCCACGTTCTTCAAGAGAGTCCATATCAATCATGAGTCATTTTATAATTTCTCAAGATCTTCAATAGATTGTGCCTTATTCATCCAAATGGTGCTAGAGTAAAAGAAATAAAGCATTTGTAAATGTTATTGTGTAAATCCATAGATATGAGAAGAAGTTTTGTTTTCTTGAAATTTCTAGTATAGTATTGTCATTGAATGTGAAAAAGGAAATCAAAGATTCATTGTAATTTTTACACTTAAAATTTATTATCTAAGACATTTAAATTGGAGAAGGTGAAAAATTGAAGTTCATCTTTTAACATTATTTAAAAAAAAAAATTATTATTAAAATTGAACTTTACTTTTATCTATTCTGAAACCATAATTTAAATTCTAATATCTAATTTTCTCTATGTAGAATAAATAATATTCTATATATAATTAAATAATATTTTTTTGCATAAATTTATTAATTAAATAGTATTAATTAAATATTAATTATTTAATATATTATATTTAATTGAATATTTTAAAAGTTGTTTCTAACATACTATAAAATCTTTAATGCATACAGTTGTTTTGTCAACGACTCAAATACTGATTGTAAATCCCAATAAAGCTAACCTCACCG
>VDFB02270341.1:0-20777 GCA_007258455.2 Sequoia sempervirens
AATTTTTGAGAGAAAAGTCAAAAATCCATTGCTAGAGGCCTAGTTGGGCTAGAGGGCCTAGTTAAGTTGGAAAAGTGGGTTTGCATATAAGTCAAAGGTTTGGGAATTTATATTCATTCAAGACAAGTGTAATTGTGTCTCTTAGGAGCATTCCTAGGGTTTGGGTCCATAGGAGAAGGATCTAAGTCATAAGTGAGACCTTGAGGCCTTATTTCCATACTGGTGCCTAGATGAAGGTTGAGAGTGAATCATTATAATCCTTGAAAACTTTGTGTTTCTTTCAAAGTCCCATTCCCTCTACTTTAGAGTGGTATCAAAGCAGTGACTAGGTCCTTTAGGGATTGAAGAATCAGCAATGGCACCTAAAAATTAGTTAGCAAGAGAGTTAGAGTTAAGGGAAATATTGGAAAGGGAGAGAAGGGAAAGAAGAGAACAAGAAGCAGCAAGAGAGCAGGCTAGAGCAAGGGAAGAAAGGAAATGGAGAAGGGAGAGAGAGACTATGCAATCAAGGATAAACAACCTTGAGAGAAGTAGAAGAAGAGAAGAACAAGAAGACCAAGAAGGTAATGATGAAGATGAAGAGCATGTGAGGGTAAGCCAAGAACAACAAGTAGATGAGATGGAAGACCCTGAGGAAAGGAGGTTACTGAGATTGTTGAAAGCAGTACAAGGTCATGGAGGAAAGAGTCAAATATATTTGCCTTTCTATCAATGGAAGATGGATAGTGAGGAGGTGTTAGGATGGCTCGATGCCTTAGAGAACTATTTTGAGTTTGAAGAGATGGATGAAGAGAGGAAGGTTAAATTTTGAAAAACCAATTTGAGAGGCACATCATTGACATGGTGGACTAGTTTTTAGAATGATAGGTTGGCTAGGGGATTGGAAAAAGTTTTTACATGGGAAAGGATGAAGAGTTTGGTCAAGGAACAATTCCTACCATCTAATTATACCATTCATGTGAATAGGATGAGGCAAAATTTAGGACAAAAGGACATGGATGTGATGTCCTATACTGAGAAATTTCACAAGCTTAGTATCAAAGGAGGATATGAGGAAGAAGATGAGAAAGGAGCCAGGTATGTTAATGGATTGAGGTATAACCTACAAGATGAGATTGGTTTGCAGATGCCAAGGACATTGGGAGAGTGTTTTCAGCTGGCCATTAGAGTAGAAGAAAAGGTGAAAAGGAAGCAAGAAAGGTCAAGAAATGGTGGACAAGGAGGTAGTTCAAATAGAGGCAGAGGTAATAGAGAACAAGGACAAGGCAACAATGACAAAGGAAAGGAGGTGCTATCAGATCAAAGAGGTGGATACACTCCTAGAGGAGGAGGCAGATTTGGACAAGGTAGAGGCCCATTCACAGGTAGGTGTTTCAATTGCAATGAACCAAGGCACCCTTCCTTCAAGTGTCCTAAATGGGAACAATCAGATAAAGGTAGAGAAAGGAGAACTAACTTGATACAAGAAGAAGAGGACAAAAAGGAGGAATCAAGCACATTGATGGTAGATCTTGTGACTGATGGTGAGTTTCTTATGGTCAAGCAAGGAGAAAGAATTCATCAAGAGCCAAAGGTAACTATTTTCAAGACAAATTTTCTCAGTCATGGTAAAATATGTAGATTACTCATAGATTTAGGGTCACATAGCAATTTAATTTCAACTGATATGGTAGCCAAGTTAGGAATTGAAACATTTGATCATCCTACTCCATACAAGGCCACTTGGGTAACTCAGTTGCAACATGTAGAGATTTGTAAGAGGGCTTATGTAGATTTCTCAATTGGGTCTTATCATGACAGGGTGCTTTGTGATGTCATTCCAATGACTTGTGGTCAAATCATCTTGGGGAGACCATGGTAGTAAACTAGGACATAACATGATGGATTCCATAATACATATTTGGTTCACAAAGGAGATATTAGATACAAATTGGTGCCTTTACCTTTGGAGAAATCTAATGATAGTTTTGTGATTTGATTTGAGAAGAATTTGCAGGTGAAAATGCAGGGTAAGACAACAGAAGATACTGATTGGAAGAGAAATGACAAGTTGCAGCAGGGTTGTGAAACACACAGTCCTAGAAATCAGAATTTGTGGGACTTGGACAGTTTGAAGGTTGGAGGCATTGAGTTACCTATAGTTGAGCATGCTAGTGATGGTGTCTTTTCAATAATAAATCAGTGGAATGAAGGAAAAATTAGGGCTCAAGGACAGACTGAAGTCAAACAGCAAAGAGGACACACTAATCAATGTTTTGTTTAACTTGAATGGTAGATTGGTAGAAGAGGAAGAAGCAGGACTTTCAAAGATTACATTCCCTATAATTTGAGTGCAGTGAAACATCTAGGAGGAGGGAGTATTGTGGTGGTAGTAATTTGATGTGCTCTTGGGCAAGAACCTTTCTTCTTTGGGAGAATTTGGTGCGTGGGAACCTAAGCTCAAGGAACACTTCAAGAGATAGAAGAATGCAGGGGTCTTGAAGACCTATCCATCACCTCAGAGCATCAATTATGATATCTTGGAGCCTATAATGGCCTTTTGAATGGGTGAACACATTAAAGAGGTCAAAAGTCCTAAGGCTCCTGATAAGGATCCTAGGACCAAAATGCATTGTAATTGGACAAATAATGTCCTAAGAGTCTAGATAGGTTTTAGTGTTTTAACTGTGCCAATATGGTGGAATAATAATTATTTCATTGGTTTGAAGGGTTTCTAGGTTAATAGGAGTTAATAACAAAGAGTTGAAAATTCAACTTTTCAAAATCCAATCTAGGTGGAAAAATGAGTTTTTAGGTGTTTTAGTAATTATCCATTATAATCAAATAAACCCAATTAAGTTAAGACAATTGAGGAATGATTTTACAAAGAGGAAAACAATAGATAGTCGCTGGATTGGTTTTGCAAGTAATCGTATGGACTCCGCTACATGAAAATAATAAAACCTCCTTATTTCTTGCAGGCATTTTGAGTTTCTGATGAACCATTGATTTTTATTGAAGAAACTAGTTGGATGAATTAAGGATCTGTGTTTATATAAGTTTTAAATTCACCATTGAATGCCCTGAAAGTAGTAATAATCAATTTCTTTACTTCTTACAACTAATTGTCCCTCAAAAAGTTTTGATTTTCAATTTGTTTTGAGGGTTTTCATGGATGAATGATCCATTTCATGGGAATAGGACTAAGACTAATGAAAATGCATCATTTCTAACTCCTTGTATCATATATATAGGACTAATAACATAATGTGCAAGAAAAGGGAAACTAACGGTATATAGAGTTTTAGAAAAGCAAAGTGCTTTGAAGATGGAGGCTAGAGAAGCAAAGTAGGTAGGAAGATTCACCTTAATAAGGGGTGTGTTTTTGAGTTGGGATTGATTCAGTATGTTTTCCTAATGGTGTGGAGTCAATGAACTAGTTCTGGAAGTGTCTGGGAGGCCAAGATCCAAGAAGCCCTAGTTTTGAGGCAAGTAATTTATCGAGGGTCTTAATGGTGTCATATAGGACTAAGACCTTAAAAATACTTGGTTTAGGAACATTTTAAGCCACTATTGAAAGTTTCATGATCAAGAGTTGAGTTTGGAGAGGGGTTGCTTTGAAAAAGAGGGCTAATTAAGCCTTTATTTTGTCAAAACAATAGGTTTTGAGGAGTCTAATCCAAAACAAGTGCCAAAAGGATTTTAGTATGCTCAGAAAGCATGTTAAAAATACATCTTAATCAATCATTAGTTCGAGTCCTTTGGAAATTTGAGAAAGAAAAGTCAAAAATCCATTGGAAGTTAGAGGGCCTAGTTAAGCTAGGAGGGCCTAGTTGGAAAAGTGGGTTTGCATATAAGACAAAGGTTTAGGAATTTATATTCATTCAAGACAAGTGTAATTGTGTCTCTTAGGAGCATTCCTAGGGTTTGGGTCCATAGGAGAAGGATCTAAGTCATAAGTGAGACCTTGAGGCCTTATTTCCATACTAGTGCCTAGATGAAGGTTGAGAGTGAATCATTATAAGCCTTGAAAAATTTGTGTTTCTTTCAAAGTCCCATTCCCTCTACATCAGAGTGGTATCAAAGTAGTGAGTAGGTCCTTTAGGGATTGAAGAATCAGCAATGGCACCTAAAAATTAGTTAGCAAGAGAGTTAGAGGAGTTAAGGGAAATATTGGAAAGGGAGAGAAGGGAAAGAAGAGAACAAGAAGTAGCAAGAGAGCAGGCTAGAGCAAGGGAAGAAAGGCAATGGAGAGGGAGAGAGAGACTACGCAAGAAAGGATAAACAACCTTGAGAGAAGTACAAGATAAGAACAAGAAGACCAAGAAGGTAATGATGAAGATGAAGAGCATGTGAGGGTAAGCCAAGAACAAGGTCATGGAGGAAAGAGTCAAATAGTTGAAAGTAGTACAAGGTCATGGAGAAAAGAGTCAAATAGATTGTCCTTTCTATCAAGGGAAGATGGATAGTGAGAAGGTGTTAGGATGGCTCGATGCCTTAGAGAACTATTTTGAGTTTGAAGAGATGGATGAAGAGAGGAAGGTTAAGTTTTCCAAAACCAAGTTGAGAGGCACATCATTGACATGGTGGACTAGTTTTTAGAATGATGGGATGGCTAGGGGATTGGAAAAAGTTTCTACATGGACAAGGATGAAGAGTTTGGTCAAGGAACAATTCCTACCATCTAATTATACCATTCATGTGAAGAGGATGAGGCAAAATTTAAGACAAAAGGACATGGATGTGATGTCCTGTACTGAGAAATTTCACAAGCTTAGTATCAAAGGAGGATATGAGGAAGAAGATGAGAAAGTAGCCAGGTATATTAATGGATTGAGGTATAACCTACAAGATGAGATTGGTTTGCAGATGCCAAGGACATTGGGAGAGTGTTTTCAGTTGGCCATTAGAGTAGAAGAAAAGGTGAAAAGGGAGTAGGAAAGGTCAAGAAATGGTGGAAGAGGAGGTAGTTCAAACAAAGGTAGAGGTAATAGAGAACAAGGACAAGGCAACAATGACAAAGGCAAGGAGGTATTATCAGATCAAAGAGGTGGATACACTCCTAAAGGAGGAGGCAGATTTGGACAAGGTAGAGGCCCATTCACAGGTAGGTGTTTCAATTGTAATAAACCAAGGCACCCTTCCTTCAAGTGTCCTAAATGGGAGCAATCAGATAAAGGTAGAGAAAGGAGAGCTAACTTGATACAAGAAGAAGAGGACCAAAAAGAGGAATCAAGGACATTGATGGTAGATCTTGTGACTGATGGTGAGTTTCTTATGGTCAAGCAAGGAGAAATAATTCATCAAGAGCCAAAGGTAACTATTTTCAAGACAAATTGTCTCAGTCATGGTAAAATATGTAGATTACTCATAGATTCAAGGTCACATAGCAATTTAATTTCAACTGATATGGTAGCCAAGTTAGGAATTGAAACATTTGATCATCCTACTCCATACAAGGCCACTTGGGTAACTTAGTTGGAACATGTAGAGATTTGTAAGAGGGCTTATGTAGATTTCTCAATTGGATCTTATCATGATAGGGTGCTTTGTGATGTCATTCCAATGACTTGTGGTCAAATCATCTTGGGGAGACCATGGCAGTACACTAGAAGGACATTACATGATGGATTCCATAATACATATTTGGTTCACAAAGGAGATATTAGATACAAATTGGTTCCTTTACCTTTGGAGAAATCTAATGATAGTTTTGTGATCTGATTTGAGAAGAATTTTTAGGTGAAAATGTAGGGTAAGACAACAGAAGATACTGATTGGAAGAGAAATGACAAGTTGCAGTAGGGTTGTGAAACACACAGTCCTAGAAATCAAAATTTGTGGGACTTGGATAGTTTCAAGGTTGAAGGCATTGAATTCCCTATAGTTGAGCATGCTAGTGATGGTGTCTTTTCACAAATAAATCAGTGGACTGAAGGAAAAATAAGGGCTCAAGGACAGACTGAAGTCAAACAGCAAAGAGGACACACTAATCAATGTTTTGCTGCTAACTTGAATGTAGGTTGGTAGAAGAGGAAGAAGGTGACTTTGGAAGATTACATTCCCTATAATTTGAAGGTGCAAACATCTAGGAGCAGGGAGTATTGTGGTGGCAGTAAGTTGGATGCTTCTTGGGGCAAGAACTCTTTCTTTCTTGGGGAGAATGGTGTAGGGGCACCCAAGCTCTTCAAGGAACACTTCAAGAGATAGGAGAATGTAGAGGTCTTGAAGACCTATCCATCACTTCATATCATCAATTATGCTATCTTGGAGCCTATAATGGCCTTTGGAATGGGTGAACACATTAAAGAGGTCAAAAGTCCTTAGGGTCTTGATAAGGATTCTATGACCAAAATGCATTGTAATTGGAAAAATAATGTCCTAAGAGTCTAGATAGGTGTTTAGTTTTTTAATCATGTCAATAAGATGGAATAATAATGATTTCATAGTTTGGAAGGGTTTCTAGTTAATAGGAGTTAATAAATAAAGAGTTGGAAAATTCAAAATTTCAAAATCCAACTTTAGGTGGGAAAATGAGTTTTAGGTGTTTTATTAGTAATTATACATTATAATCAATCCCAATTAGTTGGGACAGTTGAGGAATGATTTTATAAAGAGGAAAAAGTCATTTGTACAGGTTGTTGATTGGTTTTGCAAGTACTGCACAGACTGCTACAGGAAAAATAATAAAAATCTCTATTTTTCTTGCATTCTTTTGAGTTTTCTTGATGAACCATTGATTTTTATTGAAGAAAAGTCCAGTTGGATGACATAGGGATTCGTGTTTATATGTTTTACATTGAATGCCCTGAAAGCAGTAATAATCAATTTCTTTACTTTTTACAACTGACTGTCCTAAAAAAGTTCTAATTTTCACTAGTTTTGAGGGTTTTTCATGGATGAATGATCCATTTCATGGGAATATGTGACTAATACCAATGAAATGAATCATTTCTAACTTGTATCATATAGGACTAACACTATAATGTGCAAGAAAAAGGGAAAATAATGTGTATACAAAGTTTTAGCAAAGAAAAGTGCTTGAAGATGGAGGCTAGAGTATAGCAGTAGAAGATCTGCCTTAATAAGGGGTGTGTTTTTGAGTTGGGATTGATTCAATATGTTTTCCTAAGGTGTAGAGTCAATGAACTGGTTCTGGAAGTGTTTGGGAGGCCAAGATTCAAGAAGCCCTAGTTTTGAGGCAATTTATTGAGGGTTTTGTGTCTGAGGGTCTTAACGGTGTCATAGAGGATTAGGACCTTGAAAATCCTTGGTTTGGGAACATTTTAAGCTACTTTTGAAAGTTTTATGATCTCGAGTTGAGTTTGGAATAGGGTTGCTTTGAAAAACAAGGCTTAGTAGGCCTTGATTTTGTGGAAACAACAGGTTTTGGGGAGTCTAATCCAAAACAAGTGCCAACAATATTTTGGTATGTTGTGTAGCATCACAAAATACATCTTAATCAGTCATTTATTTTTGGAGTCCTTTGGAAAGTTTGAGAGAAAAGTAAAAAATCCATTGCTAGAGGCCTAGTTGGGCTAGAAGCCTACTTAAGATGCAAAAGATGAGTTTTGTCTAACACAAAGGTTTGGAAATTTTTATTCAGTCAAGACAAGTGTAATTGTGTCTCTTAGGAGCATCCTAGGGTTTGGGTCCATAGGGCATGATCTAAGCTCTCATAAGTGAGACCTTGAGGCCTGACATTTCCATACCGGGTGCCTTAGGATGAAGGGTTGAGAGTGAATCATTATAACTCTGAAACTTTGTGTTTTCAAAGTCCCATTCCCTCTACTTTAGAGTGGTATCAAAAGCAAGGACTAGGTCCTTAGATTGAAGAATCAGCATGGCACCTAAAAAAATTAGTTAAGAGAGTTAGAGTTAAGGGAACATTGGAAAGGAGAGAAGAAGGGAAAGAAGAGAAAGAAGTGAACAAGAAGTAGCAAGAGAGCAGGCTAGAGCAAGGGAAGAAAGGAAATGGAGAAGGGAGAGAGAGACTATGCAATCAAGGATAAACAACCTTGAGAGAAGTAGAAGAAGAGAAGAACAAGAAGACCAAGAAGGTAATGATGAAGATGAAGAGCATGTGAGGGTAAGCCAAGAACAACAAGTAGATGAGATGGAAGACCCTGAGGAAAGGAGGTTACTGAGATTGTTGAAAGCAGTACAAGGTCATGGAGGAAAGAGTCACATATATTTTCCTATCTATCAAGGGAAGATGGATAGTGAAGAGGTGTTAGGATGGCTTGATGCCTTAGAGAACTATTTTGAGTTTGAAGAGATGGATGAAGAGAGGAAGGTTAAGTTTTCCAAAACTAAGTTGAGAGGTACAACACTGACATGGTGGACTAATTTTTAGAATGATAGGATGGCTAGGGGATTGACAAAAGTTTCTACATGGGTAAGGATGAAGAGTTTGGTCAAGGAACAATTCCTACCATCTGATTATACCATTCATGTGAAGAGGATGAGGTAGAATTTAAGACAAAAGGACATGGATGTGATGTCCTATACTGAGCAATTTCACAAGCTTAGTATCAAAGGAGGATATGAGGAAGAAGATGAAAAAGTAGCCAGGTATATCAATGGATTGAGGTATAACTTACAAGATTAGATTGGTTTGCAAATGCCAAGGACATTAGGAGAGCAAGTTTTCATCGGCCATTAGAGTAGGAAGAAAAAGGTGAAAAGGAAGCAAGAAAAGGTCAAGAAATGGTGGACAAGGAGGTTCAAATAGAGGCGAGGTAATAGAGAACAAGGACAAGGCAACAAATGACAAAGGAAAAGGAGGTGTTAATGACAAAGAGGTGGATAGCACTCCTAGAGGCAGGAGGAGGCAGATTTGGATGAGGTGTAGGAGGTGCCCATTCATGTAGGTGTTTCAATTGCAATGGAACTTAAGGCACCCTTCCTTCAAGTGTCCTAAATGGAACAATCGTGATAAAGGTAGAGAAAAGGAGAACTAACTCTGATACAAGAAGAAGAGGACAAAAGGAGAATTCAAGCATATTGATGGTAGATCTTGTGGGACCTGATGGTGAGTTTTATGGTCACAAGAGAAAGAATTCATCAAGAGCCAAAGGTAACTTTCAAGCATAAATTTTCTACCATGGTAAAATATGTAGATTACTCATAGATTTAGGGTCACATAGTTAATTTAATTTCAACCGATATGGTAGCCAAGTTAGGAATTGAAACATTTGATCATCCTACTCCATACAAGGCCACTTGGGTAACTCAGTTGCAACATGTAGAGATTTGTAAGAGGGCTTATGTAGATTTCTCAATTGGGTCTTATCATGACAGGGTGCTTTGTGATGTCATTCCAATGACTTGTGGTCAAATCATCTTGGGGAGACCATGGTAGTAAACTAGGACATAACATGATGGATTCCATAATACATATTTGGTTCACAAAGGAGATATTAGATACAAATTGGTGCCTTTACCTTTGGAGAAATCTAATGATAGTTTTGTGATTTGATTTGAGAAGAATTTGCAGGTGAAAATGCAGGGTAAGACAACAGAAGATACTGATTGGAAGAGAAATGACAAGTTGCAGCAGGGTTGTGAAACACACAGTCCTAGAAATCAGAATTTGTGGGACTTGGACAGTTTGAAGGTTGGAGGCATTGAGTTACCTATAGTTGAGCATGCTAGTGATGGTGTCTTTTCAATAATAAATCAGTGGAATGAAGGAAAAATTAGGGCTCAAGGACAGACTGAAGTCAAACAGCAAAGAGGACACACTAATCAATGTTTTGTTGCTAACTTGAATGCAGATTGGTAGAAGAGGAAGAAGGTGACTTTGGAAGATTACATTCCCTATAATTTGGAGGTGAAAACATCTAGGAGGAGGGAGTATTGTGGTGGTAGTAATTTGGATGCTTCTTGGGGCAAGAACTCTTTCTTTCTTGGGGAGAATGGTGCAGGGGAACCCAAGCTCTTCAAGGAACACTTCAAGAGATAGGAGAATGCAGGGGTCTTGAAGTCCTATTCATCACCTCAGATCATTAATTATGCTATCTTGGAGCCTATAATGGCCTTTGGAATGGGTGAACACATTAAAGAAGTCAAAAGTTCTAAGGGTCCTGATAAGGATCCTAGGACCAAAATGCATTTTAATTGGAAAAATAATGTCCTAAGAGTCTAGATAGGTTTTTAGTGTTTTAATCATGCCAATAAGGTGGAATAATAATTATTTCATTGTTTGGAAGGGTTTCTAGTTAATAGGAGTTAATAAATAAAGAGTTGGAAAATTCAACTTTTCAAAATCCAATTTTAGGTGGGAAAATGAGTTTTAGGTGTTTTAGTAGTAATTATCCATTATAATCAAACCCAATTAGTTGGGACAATTGAGGAATGATTTTACAAAGAGGAAAAAGTCATTGTATAGGCTGTTGATTGGTTTTGCAAGTACTGTATGGACTGCTACATGAAAAATAATAAAAATCTCCTTATTTCTTGCATTTTTTTGAGTTTTCTTGATGAACCATTGATTTTTATTGAAGAAAAGTCTAGTTGGATGAATTAAGGATCTGTGTTTATATGTTTTAACACCATTGAATGCCCTGAAAGTAGTAATAATCAATTTCTTTACTTCTTACAACTAATTGTCCTCAAAAAAGTTTTGATTTTCACTAGTTTTGAGGGTTTTCATGGATGAATGATCCATTTCATGGGAATATGTGACTAAGACTAATGAAATGGATCATTTCTAACTTGTATCATATAGGACTAATAATATAATGTGCAAGAAAAAGGGAAACTAACGTGTATATAGAGTTTTAGAAAAGCAAAGTGCTTGAAGATGGAGGCTAGAGTATAGCAGTAGAAGATCTACCTTAATAAGGGGTGTGTTTTTGAGTTGGGATTGATTCAATATGTTTTCCTAATGGTGTAGAGTCAATGAACTAGTTCTAGAAGTGTTTGGGAGGCCAAGATCTAAGAAGCCCTAGTTTTGAGGCAATTTATTGAGGGTCTTAATGGTGTCATAGAGGACTAGGACCTTGAAAATCCTTGGTTTGGGAACATTTTAAGCTACTTTTGAAAGTTTCATGATCTAGAGTTGAGTTTGGAATATGGTTACTTTGAAAAAGAGGGCTAATTTGGCCTAGTTTTTGTGGAAACAACAAGTTTTGAGGAGTCTAATCCAAAACAAGTGCCAACAAGATTTTAGTATGCTCTGTAGCATGTTAAAATACATCTTAATCAATCATTAGTTCTGGGAGTCCTTTGGAAATTTTGAGAGAAAAGTCAAAAATCCATTGCTAGAGGCCTAGTTGGGCTAGAGGGCCTAGTTAAGTTGGAAAAGTGGGTTTGCATATAAGTCAAAGGTTTGGGAATTTATATTCATTCAAGACAAGTGTAATTGTGTCTCTTAGGAGCATTCCTAGGGTTTGGGTCCATAGGAGAAGGATCTAAGTCATAAGTGAGACCTTGAGGCCTTATTTCCATACTGGTGCCTAGATGAAGGTTGAGAGTGAATCATTATAATCCTTGAAAACTTTGTGTTTCTTTCAAAGTCCCATTCCCTCTACTTTAGAGTGGTATCAAAGCAGTGACTAGGTCCTTTAGGGATTGAAGAATCAGCAATGGCACCTAAAAATTAGTTAGCAAGAGAGTTAGAGTTAAGGGAAATATTGGAAAGGGAGAGAAGGGAAAGAAGAGAACAAGAAGCAGCAAGAGAGCAGGCTAGAGCAAGGGAAGAAAGGAAATGGAGAAGGGAGAGAGAGACTATGCAATCAAGGATAAACAACCTTGAGAGAAGTAGAAGAAGAGAAGAACAAGAAGACCAAGAAGGTAATGATGAAGATGAAGAGCATGTGAGGGTAAGCCAAGAACAACAAGTAGATGAGATGGAAGACCCTGAGGAAAGGAGGTTACTGAGATTGTTGAAAGCAGTACAAGGTCATGGAGGAAAGAGTCAAATATATTTGCCTTTCTATCAATGGAAGATGGATAGTGAGGAGGTGTTAGGATGGCTCGATGCCTTAGAGAACTATTTTGAGTTTGAAGAGATGGATGAAGAGAGGAAGGTTAAATTTTGAAAAACCAATTTGAGAGGCACATCATTGACATGGTGGACTAGTTTTCAGAATGATAGGATGGCTAGGGGATTGGAAAAAGTTTCTACATGGGAAAGGATGAAGAGTTTGGTCAAGGAACAATTCCTACCATCTAATTATACCATTCATGTGAAGAGGATGAGGCAAAATTTAAGACAAAAGGACATGGATGTGATGTCCTATACTGAGCAATTTCACAAGCTTAGTATCAGAGGAGGATATGAGGAAGAAGATGAGAAAGTAGCTAGGTATATTAATGGATTGAGGTATAACCTACAAGATGAGATTGGTTTGCAGATGCCAAGGACATTGGGAGAGTGTTTTCAGCTGGCCATTAGAGTAGAAGAAAAGGTGAAAAGGAAGCAAGAAAGGTCAAGAAATGGTGGACAAGGAGGTAGTTCAAATAGAGGCAGAGGTAATAGAGAACAAGGACAAGGCAACAATGACAAAGGAAAGGAGGTGCTATCAGATCAAAGAGGTGGATACACTCCTAGAGGAGGAGGCAGATTTGGACAAGGTAGAGGCCCATTCACAGGTAGGTGTTTCAATTGCAATGAACCAAGGCACCCTTCCTTCAAGTGTCCTAAATGGGAACAATCAGATAAAGGTAGAGAAAGGAGAACTAACTTGATACAAGAAGAAGAGGACAAAAAGGAGGAATCAAGCACATTGATGGTAGATCTTGTGACTGATGGTGAGTTTCTTATGGTCAAGCAAGGAGAAAGAATTCATCAAGAGCCAAAGGTAACTATTTTCAAGACAAATTTTCTCAGTCATGGTAAAATATGTAGATTACTCATAGATTTAGGGTCACATAGCAATTTAATTTCAACTGATATGGTAGCCAAGTTAGGAATTGAAACATTTGATCATCCTACTCCATACAAGGCCACTTGGGTAACTCAGTTGCAACATGTAGAGATTTGTAAGAGGGCTTATGTAGATTTCTCAATTGGGTCTTATCATGACAGGGTGCTTTGTGATGTCATTCCAATGACTTGTGGTCAAATCATCTTGGGGAGACCATGGTAGTAAACTAGGACATAACATGATGGATTCCATAATACATATTTGGTTCACAAAGGAGATATTAGATACAAATTGGTGCCTTTACCTTTGGAGAAATCTAATGATAGTTTTGTGATTTGATTTGAGAAGAATTTGCAGGTGAAAATGCAGGGTAAGACAACAGAAGATACTGATTGGAAGAGAAATGACAAGTTGCAGCAGGGTTGTGAAACACACAGTCCTAGAAATCAGAATTTGTGGGACTTGGACAGTTTGAAGGTTGGAGGCATTGAGTTACCTATAGTTGAGCATGCTAGTGATGGTGTCTTTTCAATAATAAATCAGTGGAATGAAGGAAAAATTAGGGCTCAAGGACAGACTGAAGTCAAACAGCAAAGAGGACACACTAATCAATGTTTTGTTGCTAGCAGATCACCAGTTGGTAGAAGAGGAAGAAGGTGACTTTGAAGGTGCATTCCCTATAATTTGGAGGTGAAAACATCTAGGAGGAGGAGTATTGTGGTGGTAGTAATTTGGATGCTTCTTGGGGCAGAACTCTTTCTTTCTTGGGGAGAATGGTGCGAGGGCACCCAAGCTCTTCAAGGAACACTTCAAGAGACAGGAGAATGTAGGGGTCTTGAAGACCTATCCATCACCTTAGAGCATCAATTATGCTATCTTGGAGCCTATAATGGCCTTTGGAATGGGTGAGCACATTAAAGAGGTCAAAAGTTCTAAGGGTCCTTATAAGGATCCTAGGACCAAAATGCATTGTAATTGGAAAAATAATGTCCTAAGAGTCTAGATAGGTATTTAGTGTTTTAATCATGCCAATAAGGTGGAATAATAATTATTTCATAGTTTGGAAGGGTTTCTAGTTAATAGGAGTTAATAAATAAAGAGTTGGAAAATTCAAATTTTCAAAATCCAACTTTAGGTGGGAAAATGAGTTTTAGGTGTTTTAGTAGTAATTATGCATTATAATCAACCCCAATTAGTTGGGACAGTTGAGGAGTGATTTTACAAAGAGGAAAAAGTCATTTGTATGGGTTGTTGATTGGTTTTGCAAGTACTGTATGGACTACTACAGGAAAAATAATAAAAATCTCTTTTTTTCTTGCATTCTTTTGAGTTTTCTTGATGAACCATTGGATTTTATTGAAGAAAAGTCTAGTTGGATGAATTAAGGATCTGTGTTTATATGTTTTAACACCATTGAATGCCCTGAAAGTAGTAATAATCAATTTCTTTACTTTTTACAACCAATTGTCCTCAAAAAAGTTTTGATTTTCACTAGTTTTGAGGGTTTTTCATGGATGAATGATCCATTTCATGGGAATATGTGACTGAGACCAATTAAATGGATCATTTCTAACTTGCATCATATAGGACTAACAATATAATGTGTAGGAAAAAGGGAAACTAATGTGTATACAGAGTTTTAGAAAAGTAAAGTGCTTGAAGATGGAGGCTAGAGTATAGTAGTAGAAGATCTGCCTTAATAAGGGGTGTGTTTTTGAGTTGGGATTGATTCAATATGTTTTTCTAATGGTGTAGAGTCAATGAACTAGTTTTGGAAGTGTTTGGGAGGCCAAGATCTAAGAAGCCCTAGTTTTGAGGCAATTTATTGAGGGTTTTGTGTCTGAGGGTCTTAACGGTCTCATAGAGAACTAGGACCTTGAAAATCCTTGGTTTGGGAACATTTTAAGCTACTCTTGAAAGTTTCATGATATGGATCTGAGTATGGAATATGGTTGCTTTGAAAAAGAGGGCTAATTTGGCCTAGTTTTATGGAAACAACAAGTTTTGAGGAGTCTGATCCAAAACAAGTGCCAACAAGATTTTAGTATGTTTTGTAGCATGTTAAAATACATCTTAATCAATCATTATTTTTGGGAGTCCTTTGTAAATTTTGAGAGCAAAGTCAAAAATCCATTGCTAGAGGCCTAGTTGGGCTAGAAGGCCTAGTTAAGGTGGAAAAGTGGGTTTGCATATAAGACAAAGGTTTAGGAATTTATATTCATTCAAGACAAGTGTAATTGTGTCTCTTAGGAGCATTCCTAGGGTTTGGGTCCATAGGAGAAGGATCTAAGTCATAAGTGAGACCTTGAGGCCTTATTTCCATACTAGTGCCTAGATGAAGGTTGAGAGTGAATCATTATAAGCCTTGAAAAATTTGTGTTTCTTTCAAAGTCCCATTCCCTCTACATCAGAGTGGTATCAAAGTAGTGAGTAGGTCCTTTAGGGATTGAAGAATCAGCAATGGCACCTAAAAATTAGTTAGCAAGAGAGTTAGAGGAGTTAAGGGAAATATTGGAAAGGGAGAGAAGGGAAAGAAGAGAACAAGAAGTAGCAAGAGAGCAGGCTAGAGCAAGGGAAGAAAGGCAATGGAGAGGGAGAGAGAGACTACGCAAGAAAGGATAAACAACCTTGAGAGAAGTACAAGATAAGAACAAGAAGACCAAGAAGGTAATGATGAAGATGAAGAGCATGTGAGGGTAAGCCAAGAACAAGGTCATGGAGGAAAGAGTCAAATAGTTGAAAGTAGTACAAGGTCATGGAGAAAAGAGTCAAATAGATTGTCCTTTCTATCAAGGGAAGATGGATAGTGAGAAGGTGTTAGGATGGCTCGATGCCTTAGAGAACTATTTTGAGTTTGAAGAGATGGATGAAGAGAGGAAGGTTAAGTTTTCCAAAACCAAGTTGAGAGGCACATCATTGACATGGTGGACTAGTTTTTAGAATGATGGGATGGCTAGGGGATTGGAAAAAGTTTCTACATGGACAAGGATGAAGAGTTTGGTCAAGGAACAATTCCTACCATCTAATTATACCATTCATGTGAAGAGGATGAGGCAAAATTTAAGACAAAAGGACATGGATGTGATGTCCTGTACTGAGAAATTTCACAAGCTTAGTATCAAAGGAGGATATGAGGAAGAAGATGAGAAAGTAGCCAGGTATATTAATGGATTGAGGTATAACCTACAAGATGAGATTGGTTTGCAGATGCCAAGGACATTGGGAGAGTGTTTTCAGTTGGCCATTAGAGTAGAAGAAAAGGTGAAAAGGGAGTAGGAAAGGTCAAGAAATGGTGGAAGAGGAGGTAGTTCAAACAAAGGTAGAGGTAATAGAGAACAAGGACAAGGCAACAATGACAAAGGCAAGGAGGTATTATCAGATCAAAGAGGTGGATACACTCCTAAAGGAGGAGGCAGATTTGGACAAGGTAGAGGCCCATTCACAGGTAGGTGTTTCAATTGTAATAAACCAAGGCACCCTTCCTTCAAGTGTCCTAAATGGGAGCAATCAGATAAAGGTAGAGAAAGGAGAGCTAACTTGATACAAGAAGAAGAGGACCAAAAAGAGGAATCAAGGACATTGATGGTAGATCTTGTGACTGATGGTGAGTTTCTTATGGTCAAGCAAGGAGAAATAATTCATCAAGAGCCAAAGGTAACTATTTTCAAGACAAATTGTCTCAGTCATGGTAAAATATGTAGATTACTCATAGATTCAAGGTCACATAGCAATTTAATTTCAACTGATATGGTAGCCAAGTTAGGAATTGAAACATTTGATCATCCTACTCCATACAAGGCCACTTGGGTAACTTAGTTGGAACATGTAGAGATTTGTAAGAGGGCTTATGTAGATTTCTCAATTGGATCTTATCATGATAGGGTGCTTTGTGATGTCATTCCAATGACTTGTGGTCAAATCATCTTGGGGAGACCATGGCAGTACACTAGAAGGACATTACATGATGGATTCCATAATACATATTTGGTTCACAAAGGAGATATTAGATACAAATTGGTTCCTTTACCTTTGGAGAAATCTAATGATAGTTTTGTGATCTGATTTGAGAAGAATTTTTAGGTGAAAATGTAGGGTAAGACAACAGAAGATACTGATTGGAAGAGAAATGACAAGTTGCAGTAGGGTTGTGAAACACACAGTCCTAGAAATCAAAATTTGTGGGACTTGGATAGTTTCAAGGTTGAAGGCATTGAATTCCCTATAGTTGAGCATGCTAGTGATGGTGTCTTTTCACAAATAAATCAGTGGACTGAAGGAAAAATAAGGGCTCAAGGACAGACTGAAGTCAAACAGCAAAGAGGACACACTAATCAATGTTTTGCTGCTAACTTGAATGTAGGTTGGTAGAAGAGGAAGAAGGTGACTTTGGAAGATTACATTCCCTATAATTTGAAGGTGCAAACATCTAGGAGCAGGGAGTATTGTGGTGGCAGTAAGTTGGATGCTTCTTGGGGCAAGAACTCTTTCTTTCTTGGGGAGAATGGTGTAGGGGCACCCAAGCTCTTCAAGGAACACTTCAAGAGATAGGAGAATGTAGAGGTCTTGAAGACCTATCCATCACTTCATATCATCAATTATGCTATCTTGGAGCCTATAATGGCCTTTGGAATGGGTGAACACATTAAAGAGGTCAAAAGTCCTTAGGGTCTTGATAAGGATTCTATGACCAAAATGCATTGTAATTGGAAAAATAATGTCCTAAGAGTCTAGATAGGTGTTTAGTTTTTTAATCATGTCAATAAGATGGAATAATAATGATTTCATAGTTTGGAAGGGTTTCTAGTTAATAGGAGTTAATAAATAAAGAGTTGGAAAATTCAAAATTTCAAAATCCAACTTTAGGTGGGAAAATGAGTTTTAGGTGTTTTATTAGTAATTATACATTATAATCAATCCCAATTAGTTGGGACAGTTGAGGAATGATTTTATAAAGAGGAAAAAGTCATTTGTACAGGTTGTTGATTGGTTTTGCAAGTACTGCACAGACTGCTACAGGAAAAATAATAAAAATCTCTATTTTTCTTGCATTCTTTTGAGTTTTCTTGATGAACCATTGATTTTTATTGAAGAAAAGTCCAGTTGGATGACATAGGGATTCGTGTTTATATGTTTTACATTGAATGCCCTGAAAGCAGTAATAATCAATTTCTTTACTTTTTACAACTGACTGTCCTAAAAAAGTTCTAATTTTCACTAGTTTTGAGGGTTTTTCATGGATGAATGATCCATTTCATGGGAATATGTGACTAATACCAATGAAATGAATCATTTCTAACTTGTATCATATAGGACTAACACTATAATGTGCAAGAAAAAGGGAAAATAATGTGTATACAAAGTTTTAGCAAAGAAAAGTGCTTGAAGATGGAGGCTAGAGTATAGCAGTAGAAGATCTGCCTTAATAAGGGGTGTGTTTTTGAGTTGGGATTGATTCAATATGTTTTCCTAAGGTGTAGAGTCAATGAACTGGTTCTGGAAGTGTTTGGGAGGCCAAGATTCAAGAAGCCCTAGTTTTGAGGCAATTTATTGAGGGTTTTGTGTCTGAGGGTCTTAACGGTGTCATAGAGGATTAGGACCTTGAAAATCCTTGGTTTGGGAACATTTTAAGCTACTTTTGAAAGTTTTATGATCTCGAGTTGAGTTTGGAATAGGGTTGCTTTGAAAAGAAGGGCTGGTGGCCTGGATTTTGGTAGAGTATAGTTTGAGAGGTCTAATCCAAACAAAGTGCAGATTTTAATGCTCAGCTTGGCATGTTGAAGCCATCTTAATCAATCATTAGTTCCCGAGAGTCTTTGAAATTTTGAAAAATAAAGGAAATCCATTGCTAGAGGCCTAGTTGGGCTAGAGGGCCTAGTTAAGTTGGAAAAGTGGGTTTGCATATAAGTCAAAGGTTTGGGAATTTATATTCATTCAAGACAAGTGTAATTGTGTCTCTTAGGAGCATTCCTAGGGTTTGGGTCCATAGGAGAAGGATCTAAGTCATAAGTGAGACCTTGAGGCCTTATTTCCATACTGGTGCCTAGATGAAGGTTGAGAGTGAATCATTATAATCCTTGAAAACTTTGTGTTTCTTTCAAAGTCCCATTCCCTCTACTTTAGAGTGGTATCAAAGCAGTGACTAGGTCCTTTAGGGATTGAAGAATCAGCAATGGCACCTAAAAATTAGTTAGCAAGAGAGTTAGAGTTAAGGGAAATATTGGAAAGGGAGAGAAGGGAAAGAAGAGAACAAGAAGCAGCAAGAGAGCAGGCTAGAGCAAGGGAAGAAAGGAAATGGAGAAGGGAGAGAGAGACTATGCAATCAAGGATAAACAACCTTGAGAGAAGTAGAAGAAGAGAAGAACAAGAAGACCAAGAAGGTAATGATGAAGATGAAGAGCATGTGAGGGTAAGCCAAGAACAACAAGTAGATGAGATGGAAGACCCTGAGGAAAGGAGGTTACTGAGATTGTTGAAAGCAGTACAAGGTCATGGAGGAAAGAGTCAAATATATTTGCCTTTCTATCAATGGAAGATGGATAGTGAGGAGGTGTTAGGATGGCTCGATGCCTTAGAGAACTATTTTGAGTTTGAAGAGATGGATGAAGAGAGGAAGGTTAAATTTTGAAAAACCAATTTGAGAGGCACATCATTGACATGGTGGACTAGTTTTTAGAATGATAGGTTGGCTAGGGGATTGGAAAAAGTTTTTACATGGGAAAGGATGAAGAGTTTGGTCAAGGAACAATTCCTACCATCTAATTATACCATTCATGTGAATAGGATGAGGCAAAATTTAGGACAAAAGGACATGGATGTGATGTCCTATACTGAGAAATTTCACAAGCTTAGTATCAAAGGAGGATATGAGGAAGAAGATGAGAAAGGAGCCAGGTATGTTAATGGATTGAGGTATAACCTACAAGATGAGATTGGTTTGCAGATGCCAAGGACATTGGGAGAGTGTTTTCAGCTGGCCATTAGAGTAGAAGAAAAGGTGAAAAGGAAGCAAGAAAGGTCAAGAAATGGTGGACAAGGAGGTAGTTCAAATAGAGGCAGAGGTAATAGAGAACAAGGACAAGGCAACAATGACAAAGGAAAGGAGGTGCTATCAGATCAAAGAGGTGGATACACTCCTAGAGGAGGAGGCAGATTTGGACAAGGTAGAGGCCCATTCACAGGTAGGTGTTTCAATTGCAATGAACCAAGGCACCCTTCCTTCAAGTGTCCTAAATGGGAACAATCAGATAAAGGTAGAGAAAGGAGAACTAACTTGATACAAGAAGAAGAGGACAAAAAGGAGGAATCAAGCACATTGATGGTAGATCTTGTGACTGATGGTGAGTTTCTTATGGTCAAGCAAGGAGAAAGAATTCATCAAGAGCCAAAGGTAACTATTTTCAAGACAAATTTTCTCAGTCATGGTAAAATATGTAGATTACTCATAGATTTAGGGTCACATAGCAATTTAATTTCAACTGATATGGTAGCCAAGTTAGGAATTGAAACATTTGATCATCCTACTCCATACAAGGCCACTTGGGTAACTCAGTTGCAACATGTAGAGATTTGTAAGAGGGCTTATGTAGATTTCTCAATTGGGTCTTATCATGACAGGGTGCTTTGTGATGTCATTCCAATGACTTGTGGTCAAATCATCTTGGGGAGACCATGGTAGTAAACTAGGACATAACATGATGGATTCCATAATACATATTTGGTTCACAAAGGAGATATTAGATACAAATTGGTGCCTTTACCTTTGGAGAAATCTAATGATAGTTTTGTGATTTGATTTGAGAAGAATTTGCAGGTGAAAATGCAGGGTAAGACAACAGAAGATACTGATTGGAAGAGAAATGACAAGTTGCAGCAGGGTTGTGAAACACACAGTCCTAGAAATCAGAATTTGTGGGACTTGGACAG
>VDFB02270342.1:0-63539 GCA_007258455.2 Sequoia sempervirens
CTGCATTTCATGTTGAATAGGATGAAGACTACTAGGTGATTGATAGTGGATGTTCTAATCACACGACCGGTGATAAGAGTAAGTTCACTAAGCTTGAGAAGTATGATGGTGGTCTAGTCATGTTTGGTGATATTCAGGAGCTAAGATTTGTGGAAAAGGTACAATTAGTTTTTATGGAATACACAACACTGATGATGTATATTATGTAAAGGGTTTGAGGCATAACCTTTTGAGTGTTGGATAGATGTGTAGAAATGGTTTTAAACTTGTGTTTTAGAATAATACCTATGAAATTAGAAAAGGATCTAGAGATACGGTTGATGTTGGAAGAAGAACTCATGGAAACATCTATCAACTGAAGGGAGTTGATGGTCAATGCCTTGTATCACAAGTCAATGAAAGTTGGTTATGACACCGAAGAATGGGACATGCAAACTTTGATAATCTAGTTAGAATAAGTTCAAGAGATGTCATCTGAGGTCTGCCTAGAATCACAAAGCATGGTAATACTATTTGTAGAAGTTGTCAATTAGGGAAATAGACAAGGTGTAGTTTTAAGGGAAAAGAGTAGTCTACTACTAGAATGTTGGAATTGATTCATACTAACCTCTGTGGACTGACTAGAATAGGAAGCATGAATGGTGACAGGTATTTCATGCTCCTTATTGATGATTATTCTCGAATGACATGGGTTGTTTTTCTTAGAGATAAGACTCAAGCTCTAGATAGATTTAAAGTGTTCAAAGCAAGAGTGGAAAATGAAGTGAGTTTGAAAATCAAATGTTTGAGATCTGACAAAGGAGGTGAATTCACTTCTAGTGAATTTAATACATTATGTGAACAACATGGCATAAAAAGACAATTTTTTTCTCTAAGAACCCCTCAACAAAATGAGTTAGTTGAAAGGAAAAACTGGACAGTACAGGAAGCTGCAATAACCATGATGAAAGAATCAAATGAAATGGATGTGTACTGGAAAGAGGAAATACACATTGTTGTTTATGTTCTTAATAGAGTTTAGATCAGAGGCAACAATACAAAGACTCCTTTTGAGTTATGGACTGGTAAGACTCCTATTGTGAAGTACTTCAAGGTATTTAGAAGCAGATGTTACATTAAAAGAGATGATGAAAATATTGGAAATTTTGATGCTAGATGTGATGAAGGAATTTTTCTTGGGTACTCTACTACTAGAAAAGCATATAGATGCTTCAATAAAAGATTGAGAAAGATTGTTGAGAGTGCTAATGTGAAAGTTGATGAAGACATGCATAGAACTATTGGGATAAGTGAAGTTGAACCTGATGATCCTATCTGTGGAAAAGTACCTCAAAAAGAATAAGGAGGAAAAATAAGAAGAAGAAGCACAGACCGAAGAAGAAGAAGAGAATGAACTGAAACCTGCTATTAAGAATCCTAAGTATGTGTAGAAGAATCATCTAAAGGAATATATAATTGGAGATAAGAGTGAAGGTGTGAAGATAAGAAGCAAAGTAGTAGCTGAGGTAAATCTGTGTTTACTTTCTAAAATTGAACCTAAGTTAGTAAGTGAAGCATGTGAAGATGAGAGTTGGATGAGAGCTATGAAAGAAGAGTTGTAATAGATAGAAAAGAATCAGACATGGGAATTAGTCCCTAGACCTATGAATAAGAATGTAATTGGTTCAAAATGGGTGTTCCAAAATAAGATGAATGAAAATGGTGAAGTTATAAGGAATAAGGCAAGACTTGTATGCAAAGGATACTCACAAGTTGAAGGCATAAAATTTGAAGAAAAATTTTCCCCTGTGGCTAGAATGGAAGCTATTAGAATTTTCTTGGCATTATCTGCCCACAACGATTTCAAAGTGTATCAGATGGATGTCAAGTCAGCATTTTTGAATGGTGAATTAGAGGAAGAAGTATACATGGAACAACCTGAAGGATTTCAATTATTTGACAAACCAGACATAGTTTGTAAGTTGAAGAAGGTGTTGTATGGACTGAAGCAAGCTCCCAGAGCTTGGTATGCAAGATTGGATAGATACCTAATAAAGAAAGGAATCAAAAATGGCTGTACTGATGACAATCTTTACTTCAAAGTGCAAGGTAACAAAATGTTGATAGTAGTTGTATATGTTGATGACATCATATTTGGTGAAATGAAGGAATGTGTAAGAGATTTGTAGAAGAAATGCAAAAATAATTTGAAATGTCCATGATTGGTGAGTTGAATTTATTTCTTGGTATTTAAGTGAATCAAATTGACAAAGGGATATTCATTTCACAATCTAAGTATGTGAAAGAGTTGTTGAAGAAGTTTGGAATGGATGATTCCAAACTGGTTAGTAGTCCTATGGTAACCAGATGTAAGCTAAGCAAAGATGATGAATTTTCTAAAACTGATCAGAGCAAGTATAGATCTATGATTGGCGGACTGTTGTATCTTACTGCTACCAGACCGGATATTATGCATGCAATATGTCTAGTTTCCAGATTTCAAGTAGATCCTAAAGAGGCACATGTTACAATTGTAAAGAGGATATTTAGATATCTTAAAGGTACATCAATTATAGCCTATGGTATCCTAAGGGTATTGATTTCACCTTGAGTGCTTATACCGATGTAGATTGGGCTGGATGTGTAGATGACCAAAAGAGTACCAGTGGTGGTGCTTTCTTTCTTGGTGGAAGATTGGTTTCATGGTTGATTAAGAAGCAAGACTTAGTTTCTTTATCCATTGTAGAAGTAGAATATATCGCTGCAACATCTTGCTGCACACAAGTTTTTTGGATGAAGCAAACTCTGAAAGATGTTGGAGTAATATGTGATGAGCCTATTCCCATTTTCTACGACAACACAAGTGCTATAAAAATTTCAAAGAATCTGGTTATGCATTCAAGAAAAAAACACATATCTATCAAATATCATTTCTTGAGAGAAAAGGTGTTGGAGAATGAAGTTAGATTGGAGTACATGACAACAAAGGAACAAATTACAAATATATTTACTAAGGATCTTCTGAAGGATACTTTTGAGTATCTTAGGGAGAGGTTGTGGGTCCTTGGCCCTCCAAACTAGGTGCACATGAAGGTGCATCATTCTAGTGAATTCACAGATTCTTCATTTATCTGGACTGCTGAATGGGTCTACTCCACAGGGAGAGTAGAAAACTTTTCATTGTTGCAGTATGAGTTGAATGGGTGCACTTCTAAGGGGGGGTGATCAGAATGTTTGATCTTTTCCATTGATGTCAAAGGGGGAGAGAAATTCAGGTGAAATATAGTAGCAAAGGAAGAAAAGGTGTTCTCCTAAAATATTATGTATGAGGTTGTCTTTGATGGTTTTTCACATCATGTGTTGCCATCAATGACAAAGGGGGAGATTGTTGCAAGTATGAGCAAGATTGGTGGTGTTGTCATTAATGTTGTCATTGATGTCAACACAGTTTAGTATGTTGTAGATTGTACATGTATAGTTGAGATGCTATTGAGATGTTGTGAGTACATGGAGCTATCTTTATGATGTTGCAGATGTGCTAAATTTATGAGTTTCCAAGTTCTTTTGAGAAAATTAATAAAGAAAAGAAGCCAAAGTTAAGAATGTGCTCCGGTATGTGCTCTGCATTTCTCCTGTGTTGATCCTATGCTTGTGTAGATCTGAAGGCTTTCTAATGGTGATCTAGTGGTGATATCTCCTAAGTTGTAGCTTCTAACTTGATGGGATGTGAAAGTTATGTTCACTGATGTGTGAACTATTCTAGTAGAGTTGGTCTTTTTGTGACTGGGAGAAATGTTTCTACTCCGCAGTCCTCCACTATTCTACTTCAGAGCTTGCGGATTTTGAAAGAGTCTCATAGTGGTGTTTTCTTGGTTCTGGAAAAGATGTGTGAGGTTTGGTGATCCATAAGTCATGTTTCAAAATTGTTGTATGTGTTTGTGCAGTACGGACGGACTAATGGAAGTAGTTTGGTGTTTGAAGATTGTTGCACTTACTACAAATGTATTTGAAGAAACCTAAGATGTGTTCTCATGCATAATGAAGTATTTTTCATCATCCACGTGCTATCTTCTTGTTAGGAAGCATGTGCATCAATGATCTTTTGTGTTTTCATTAGGTTTGGCCGACCTAGTGTTTACACTTCATTCAAAGAATAAAATTTAATTAAGGAAATGTGTGGTAGATCTGAGATATTATTTTTGATCTTGGATAAATGTTTTAGTGGTCCACTCTCATTCCTTTCCACCGTGGGAATTTTGAGTTGCCGACCTAATTTGAATTTATAAAATGAAGCATATGTGGCTGACCTTGGAGAAAGTTTCTAAGGTTGAAAATGGTATAAATGAAAGTCAAATTGTGAAGAATTGAAGGCAGATGCAAAGTGATGAAGTAAGCCACAAGTCAAAAGTAGAAGTGTTTGTAAAAGTGAGTTGAGGCAACAGTACTTCATTATGTTAGATTCCTGAAGACAATGAGATAAAGGTTTCTACAATCTCCTAATCAAGGTTGCGAATGTGTGTTTAATTTTTGTGGTGGATCTTTTGTTCTCTTTTGTATCAGTAGGTAGTGAGCCTCCCTATTGGATAGTGAGTCCTTTCTATAGGCAGTGAGCCTTTGTATTTAGGCAGTGAGTCCTTTTCTGGGCAGTGAGCCTTTGTAATTAGTTTTGCTATCTCTTTATATTGTGAGTTAATCCTCACCATGGTTTTTTCCTCATTGGGTTTTCTATGTAAAAATCTGGTGTTCATTGTGTTGATTTTACTTTCTATTATTCGTGTTTCATGTTCATACTTAATAACAAAATAGTGTGGTTGTGGGATTGATAAGTGTTGAAGTTTTGAATTTGAATTTGTGTGACAACTGAGTCAACCCCCCTCTCATTTTTCTTTCACCTGTTTAACAACAAAGCACCTCTAACTATCAAAATCCATAAGTAATTATCACGTTTTCACTAAGTTATAAAGGAAGGATCGAGGATCGGATGGAGAAGTTTCATCTTACCCTTTGCATATGTTTTCAACTATGATGTAAGGGAAACTTGTGACACTTGAGGCCCAAAACATGTTTTGACCTTTTGAAAATGTCTAAGGTACAAATCAAATTGAAACCTAGGGAAGTCAAAGATTCGATGTCTAAAAGGCTATTTTGGAAGCTTGAAAATCCTTAGTTAAATGTTCAATGTTTTTTTGGGGATCGGAGATCAGGGATACCGTTTACCACTTCCACCTCTATAAGAAAGTGGTAAGAGATGTTAGAAACCAAGATCTGAAATGCAAACTAGAAAATCACCTTCCACAAAAGAGAAACAAAAAAGCAGAGATATTGCAAAAAGATGTGCAAAATATTATTATTCAGGAATTCTTAATTACAAGATATGATTTTCTTTATAAAAGAAAAGATGCATAACCCTAATCTTATCTTGAACAACAAGATATCTCAATAAGATAAGGATGACAACTAATTAACCTAGGAATTAAATAATTACCTAAGTAAAGTTATGCAAGTGTAATTAAATATTAATTACACTAACACCCCCCCATAAGTGCAACTTAGGGAGACTAAAAAAGCATGCACCTAAAAACAAAGATGAATGCAAAAAATCATGAATGGGTCCCAGCAACAAGGCCTGATTAGGTAACCAAGTACAAATGCAATAATGAGGTAGAGGAGGAAAACCCAGTGGGACAAAACCCCCTACAATGAGATGACTGCTGAAAAGAAGCACTGGAAGAACACTGTGGAGTATCACTGGAACCACAATCTGACAAGCAAGGAAAGATACTTCTATCTACAACTGAAACCAAATGCGGAATAAAAATAATGTGATAGCAAACTCGATGCCATAGAACACTGGAAAACTCACAAATTGGAACAACCCTGGAATCTGTGAACCAACAATAGATGAGATGATGACATAATCTGGAAACTGTGTATCTCGATGCCAATGCCAAACTGAGACTAAATTTTTTACCATGAATCAAAGAATCAAAGATACTCCTTACCTATTCAAATGTTTCCATACATTATGTAAGGGGGATTCATGACATCCGATGCCTTGAATGATATCAGTTGTGAAAGTGAAAAGGCACAAAATGGAAGCAACCCTCGAGAAACCCAAGGTTTAACATTTGATAATGACATCAAAAATGACATCAAAAGACATGCCAAAAGGAAAATCAATTCAATGGGGTGACAAAACCCAAAAGGTCAAGAATAAAAAAGAAAAAATGAAAAATAGAGAAACACACAGAGGAATGCCCAAAGTCTAACCAAGAAAACAAAACAAAAGAAAACAAGCAAACAAAAGGGAAACAAAAAAACAAATAGAAAACAAAACCCCCACAATCCTACACTAGGCTGGTAAGCAAATAAGAGATTTTAAATGAAATGGTATAAATTCACTAACCTAGAATAGTGAGAGAGAATGGACTGAGAGAAATTTTTTTGAAGAAATGGAAAACAAGGAAAAGAAAGAAACAAAAAATCTCAAGCCACACCCATGCTTATCAAACCAAGAAGCGAGTAAAATGACCAAAAGGAAGGTAGAAATTCAACTAACTTGGTAAAATAGGAAGGCGACCGAGGAAAAAGAACAAGCGAAAGAACACCATGAACGTCAAACACAAAACCCTCAACGACAAATGTGGCATGAGCGACCACGCACATGTGATGAAGCAAGCACAAGCTAGCTGAATACCTCCACACATAAATGATCACACTAACGTAGGTGAATTACAACAATAATGGCGGCCAAAAAAAGGGGAGAAGTTGCAGAGCTCCTCCAATGCAAATCACAAAGTAAATGATAAAGAAATGATTTGTGGTTAACCTTGATAACCATTCTCAAAACTCACATTAATGGCGTATGTAATTCAGGGATTAATGAATTCAATTATGGCTATAGTTCATTGAATTTGAATTAAATAGTGAGTACATGCGAAGAAAATTGATGTGACATGCACAGAAGAAGAGGCGATGTTGAAAAATGTTTGAATTTGATATGTAATAAAGAAAAAACTCAATGCCCGATACCTGAAAGGAAGAGGGACAAACAAGTAATGACACCAAAGAAAAGGTTGGGGTTTGGGCCCAACAAGGAATGTATACCCTTCCTTGAAAATATGACATAGCCAACCTAAAAACAAAGAAAGAAGAAGGAAAAGAAAAAGGGGAAGGGAGGAAATAAAATAAAAAAGGAAAGAAAGAAAGGAAAACAAAGACACACAATGCGAAAAAGAGGGGGGGTACCCATTTTTCCAAGAGAAAAAATGGGCATGAGTGCAAAGGCACAACAAGTTTTATTAGGACTTTCATGAGAAGAATTATGAGGTGTGATTGATTTAATTTGGATGAGGTTGGATTTTTATGAGAGAAACTAGGGTAAATGGGTTCAAACTTATGATTGTATATGAGTTACAATATTGGAGTTTTTTTAAATTTTTATAAAGGTTTAATTTTGGATTTGATTAGGGATTGAGGAAAGGTTTGATGGAGAAAATGATATTAGGATAATGGATGATTAGAATTATATTGATGAGAGTGGATTAAAAATTATATTTTGGATGAGGAGATTTTTATTGATGGATTTGAATTAATGGTTAGATTGAATGATTAGATTGTAGATAAGAATGAGATAGATTTGATTATTGAAATCATGGTAGAGACTAGAATTAGGAGATGCAATTAATGAGGATTATAAGATGATGATTAAGGACTGTGAATTAGGGGTTGGATTGGGAGGATTGGAGGATTTGGATTATATTAGGGATGAAGGCTTATATTATGGATTGGATTATGAAGATGATGAAGAAGATTAGGATTAAGATGAGGGATTTGAGGATTAGAAAATATTTGGGGTTGGATTAAGAAGATTAGAATTCAATTTTGGATGGGGTTGGAAGAAGGAAAGGTTTGATTTTTGGATGGAGAAATTATTTGACTTTATGCAGTTGGAGGAAAATAAATTGGTTTGTTCTTAAAAGGTACAACTTGAAAACACACCAAAAAAAAAATGTATTGAATAGGGGATATTGCATGAGTTTTGACAAGAAAAAACTCCAAGCACAAGAACAACCCGACTTTAGTGAAGTGGGTGTGTCAAATGTTGTGGACCCATAAATATACTATGTTGGAAATAGGTTTCATTGATGTCAACACCTAAGAGTGTTGCATGTTTGGCATTGGTTGTCATTGATGCCTTGGTGAGGTTGTTATAGCGGTTGTTTTGTTGTCATGGTTGTCAACACTTGGGAATATTTTTGCATTAATTGTCATTGTTGACAACATTCAGTTTGAGCTATCATTGATGTATAATGATGTGTTGTTGATGTTCATAATTGGATGTCATTCCTTGGTTGATGTCAAGTAATGATGTATTGAGTATGGTTGTTGTCAGTAGTGTTGATTTCATAATGATATATTAAGATGAGGATTAGAAGCATTAAGATGATTAGAAGTAATGTTGATGGTTTAGAGATGTTGTTGATGGCGTATATCATGTTTTATGATCTCTAATATTGCTCCTAAAGAACTATGTGTTGATGCAAGCTTGTTCTAGCCTCCACAAGTGGATAAGAAGTTTTTGTTATAGGATGGTGTTGTGAAGATTGTTTGGGAGAATGGTCCACATTCCTTCAATGTTGGAGATATAATCTTGCAGTTTGGGATTTAAAGTTTGTATTATGTGGATGTTACACTCCTATATTTTCAGGTCACTATTGTTTTCAAGGAGATTTTTGTTAATTGCAAAAGGTTAGTAGTGTTGTTGGTTATCTGGACTGGTCCAAAAAATGCTCCACATTTCTCCACATTGATGTCTCTGCTCTTAGGGATTGGTGAATGTGTTCTCAATGTTTGTGCAGTGTCTCAATTCAAATTTCACATGTTGAAGTGGTATGTAAGTTGTTCTATTAATGTTATATCTCATGTTTATACATTCTATACTTCTGATATGAAGTATTCTATTTTTTTTTATCTGTGGTGGTTGTTGGTGGCATGACAGTATGAAAGAAGTGTTTGAAAGTATTTTTGTATGTTCAAGGCACATATTTTTGTGATTTGTATATTATTGGTTGATCTCTTTTGGTGTTGTATTGTGTTTGAGTTGTCCTTTTAGGAAATTTATGGTTATCTAACTGATAGGGATTGTTCTCTTTCTTGTGCTATGTGCTTGAAGGTTTTCACCAGCATATAAATTTTGCTAAGATGTATCTGGGTCTTGACCTATCTTGGTTAGAACCGCATTGTGTGAATCCAATTGGAATTATGTTTTTGGGCCAAATGGTTATGTGCTTCATGTTTCATCTACACATTTCCTTGTTGCTGACTCGGGTTGATGTGCGCCAACATCTGAATTATTTGGGATCACATTGGAAGACATAATAAGGTTGTCTTTGGTTCTCTCTATCCCCTAGATAGGACTATACTATGTTTTTGTGGCTGACTTGTTGAAATCATTGCTTATCTTTCTTTTGGCTGACCTAATTGATGTTTTGTGAAGTTGTGGAGGATATAAATGTAAGACAAAATGAGTTGCAAGTGTGGAGAGTGAGTGGGTGGAATTTAATTGAATATCTCACAAAAGAAGTGTGAAATTTTGTGGAAGAAAGATCAGATGTGCTTTAACGCCCCAGTCAGTAGAGTGTTGTGTTGAAAAATATTATAATTTCTATAAACTTCATGTATCCTACTCTAAGATAGTGAATCTCATCAAGTCCTTGTATCTTTCCCTAAGGTTGTGTACCTTAGTTTTTAAGTCTTTTGGCATTGAGCCTTATTTTGTAAGCAGTGAGCTTCATATATTATGAGTTAACTCTCACTGTGGTTTTTCCCTCATTGGATTTTCCACATAAATCTATTGTCATCTTGTGCATGTGTGTTATTTTATCTTTCATTGTTGTTGATATGATTAAGGGTTTTTGAACTTGATAAGGGATTAAATTTCTATATCTTTCATTTTTTCTGATCTATTTCTAGTTTGGCTAAGAAGTTTGAAGTGTGCTAAAGGTTTTAAGTTCTGAAAGAGTTTAAGTTTTTGAAGATACTGATTCACCCCCCCTCTCAGTATCCATTTTGTTCAAAATAATATCTATCAATTGATGGATAACTAGAAAATTCAAGGTCATGGACCACCTATGCATTTGTTACCTTAGAGGCTAAAGCCTTTCCAAAAGTAAGCTCTATCTCCCCAACTTGAAAGTATGATGTGGGTAACTTCTCAAGTCTAACCAATATCTAATGCACCACAAAATGAGTTAGTTTATGGTCTTAGAGTAGGTTTAAATAAGGTTGTATGGTTTTTTCTTTATATATCATAAGAATATGTAAAGACATATTCCATGTAGATTAAAGAGAAAAATTCTAAACAACCAAGAGGAAAGGGTAACCCACTCTCCACCTTCACTTCCCTAAGGTACAAAGAACTTGAGAGCTTAGTCTAAATGAAAAGGTTTCACTTTGAAGAGGTGTTTCTTTTGATTCAACCTCTACTATTTATACTCTATCACAATGTTAGAGTTGGGTTCATCCATCAAGGTGATAAAATCCTTAGGTAGGACCCCTCAAAAGGAATGATCCAAGTGAATTTAGTCACCCAAGATTGCATGAAGTGCAAGGGGAGAACATACACATGTTGGATTCCCTAGGATAAAACAATAACTGGATAAGAGACTGACTTAAGATTTCGATCTCTAAGATCACCCAAGGTTGCAAGGGGAGATCATACACTTAAGTAAGCCTCAGAAGAACATTATACAAGCTAATTTCCCCTTGATAAATTAAGTGTGCTGATATTATTGATAAAAGATGTATCCTTCAATAAAAAAATTCTACAAACAAAGAATTAGTAGTTTAAAGATGATGTTTAATCACAAGGAATGGCAAGAAAATGTTTAGTAGAGGAATTTGAAGCAAGATTCAAATCCAAATAAAATGATTAAAATTCATTATGGAAGTAGAAGCACTAAAATAGGGTGTAGATGAATTTAAATATAAAGAAACTAATTTATATTATAGAGGCACTAAACTACAAAGGCACAACTTTATGATGTAGAGGAATTGGACTATCGAGGTGCCACCTTATGATGCAAGGGTGTCAAACCATGATTAGGTCTAAAAAATGGCTTGGGGAATGATTATATGGACATTAAGACACCTTAAATGATAAATATATATCAAAAAATAGAGAGTAAAAGGTTTTAAAATACAGTCAAAATAAAATTTGAAGTTTTGTGTGTAGAGGCACAACTTTATGATGCAAAGTCATAAAACCATGACTAGGCCTAGAAAATAGACATGCAACTACAAAAAATAAATTCAAACCTTCAAAATATATTTTTGGAATGATGTGTGGATATTAGGAAACCTTAAATGATTAGTATCTATCAAAAAATAGAGAGTAAAAGGTGTAGAAAGTGGTGAAAATGATGCAATAGAAACTTGTTTGTAGAGGTGATATTATATGTTGTGGAGGCATAAAAATCTTATTAGGACCAACAAACTTGATGAAAACCTACAAAAATGAAGGTTATGGGGCCATAAAAGAAGGTTTGGATGATAGGTAAACCATTATGATGATACCCCCTACAAAAAAATTAAATTAGAGGCCTAAATTTTTTTATTAAAAATGATCAAAACAAATATTATGTGACGAAACCAACTGATTGATGAGCTTAAATAAAAGGTGATACTTTATGCTATAGAGGCATTGAACTAACAAGGCACAACTTTAGCACAAAGGCACCAATTTTCTAGTAGAGGTAACATAAAAGTCACATAGGTAATTTTTTGTGAATGAAATTTATGAAAGATAGGTTGGAGATGCCAAACCAAATCCTACAATGTGAAAACACAAAAAATTAAAGGGATGTTACATTCTAGGACATGGGGTCCCACTGGATGTGCCAAAATGTATATGATAGAGAATGAGGGGGGAAAAAGACACAAATGAAATGAAATGAATCATATACCTTGTTCTCCATCATACCTTAGGTTGAGAAAGAAGAGAATGAATTTGCACCCAATAATATTGAGAATCCTTCAATGGCATACAAGGATCCTCTTGATGTGCTCTTTGTGTTTATATTTTGATGGTGGAATGTGGATGCTTCTCAAAACTGTAACATAAATTTGAAATGGAGAGTGTTATTTATTTTATCTTGGAGGGGGTTAGATTAATAAATGTTGAAGATGTAGAATAGATAGTTAAGATTTGATTTAGAGATTAATTATGGAGGATTCATGAGAGATTTGGATTAATGAAGGATTTCCAAGTGACATCATTGGATTGGTGCACTTGGGAGAGTGGAGCATTAAGGAAGGATTAAAGGTTAGAATTGGCTTGTCCAAATCTAATGATGGAGGAATAGTCCTAATACACATGTGTGAAAGGATGTATGGGGAAGAGGGACCAAGGAAAAGTATCCTCTCACACATGTGTGGGGATACCTTAGGAAGAAAATCTTGGAAAAGTGTCCTCTCACACATGTGTGAGAGAACCTTGAAAAGCGAAAAGGAGACATGTGGATCCTCTCAAATGTGGAAGGGAGATGAAGACACGTGAATTATCATACATGTGTGAGTCACATGGGATAAATGGAGCGTGAGGATTTTATTGATCAAATAGATGGTCAAGATTTAGTTGTAGCTTTTTAGGGTAAGTGGGATCTAGGGTGTTATTAATTAAATTAATAAAACTTAGGTATGTGCAAGGGATTAGCTTAGTTAATTATTTCATTTTAACTAACTAATTAGAATTGAGGTGGAAAGGGGGAATTAAATAAATGATTTGTATATATTCAATTCTTGTGGGAAATGACTAAAATGTTGAATTTAATTAAATGAATATAAACTTATTCAATTAAAGGTGAACAATTGGATAACAAATGAATTAATTAAATAATTTTTTTTAAATTAATGTTTGGGATAGGGTAAAGTTTAGTGTGGTTAGGGTTGGGAAAATTTAGGTGTCTACAATTCATTTTATTGTTTTTCTTATTATCTTAAATATTAGTTTTAATATTCTATTGAATTGAGAGATGTTTAGAGAATCCCATAATTCCTTGCTAGCTTCTAGTGGACCAAAGTGGCTTCCTTATCTACTTGAGTGAATTTATATAATTTTAATAATATTTTATATATTTTTGAAGTAGAATAATTCTTACTCCATTTTGGTTAATCATGTAATCTTCACATGGCCTTGTAAGAGATCTTTTAATATTATATCATTTATTTCAACCCACTTGTTGGGTGGAGATATCATTGTTGACTTTGACATTTGTTTGGTTGAGATGATTTTACTTATCTTATTTGTTTTATTTACTTGGTATACACCATTTCAAAGGAGTGATGCCTCAAGGGGGAAATCCTCTCAACAAAGCATAAACTTCAATTACAATATTCAAGATTATTTACACAGGGGAAGCCATTACAATATAAAGAGTCTTGAAAAATACTTCTAACATCCCATGCATGTGGGGTAAATAACTTTGTTCTACCTTACCATATGTGTCTTATAAATAATATCTACCCAATATAATACTTGTGAATGCTTGGTCTAGACCTGCTCCAACATAATCAAACAAACCAATGTTAGTTAATAAATAAATCTAAAACAAGAATTCCCCATGCAATTCATTCAAATGAAATGAACAAGAAAACAAAGATTGAATATCAAATGAAAGATTATTGAAACCTTATTCAAAACATTCAAACCAACATCCCATGGGGGAATTGGTGCTACTTGGATTTGGAAAATAGCCCTTTCCCAATTCCTTGATGAACTTGATGAAGATTGTGTGCTCCTTGATGAAAATTGTCAATAACCTAGCTAAGATTAATGAAAACTATGAGAAATTGGATGGAAGTATGGATGAACTTGCTTAAAATATGTAGATAGTAATCTTCCATAAAGTTGTGGATCCCAAATCAATAGAGAAGTCCTTTATTTATAGGAAAGAAGGATGGAGAAATGAGAAATAGGAAGAATGTGGGATTAAAGATAGACCAATGGTATTGTGCCACTTGTCAACATGCTATTGAAGAGAGGTGGAGCACATTTTGAACAATGTGCAAGTTAATGCATATAGGTGAAGTTTGAATTTGAAGACATGAATTGCACAAGAGGGGATGTAAGAAGAGTTAATTCCAAGTTGGCTCAAGAAAAAGGACATGTAAGAGACTTAAATGCCTTGTTGGAGGACAAGCCCTTTTGGGAGGGAGATTTCAAATTGATGGAATATTCCAAAGAGATGTCATTTTTGGATGGAAATAGAAGAATTAATAAATCAAATAAATTGATTTATATGTGCAAGTTGCAAAAGCTAGAGGATTTGAGGATTAGAGTTAGGAGTTAATTAGGATTTAATTAACATAGACAAAATTTAGTTGATATGACATTTGATTTAGATTTTTAGATTTATTTAAATCAAATGAGAGGAATAAAGAACATTAGTAATTTAATTAACTAAAGTTTGATTTATTCAATTAAATGAAGAACATTAGATTAATCAAATAAATATGATTTATTTAATTAAGAGAGGTGACTCTAGGATTTAATTAAATAAAATGATTTATTTAATCAAAGAGGAATATTAGGATTAATTAAATAAAATGATTTATTTAATTAAAAGAAGATGACGAGATTCAATCAAATACAATTGATTTATTTGACTAAGGAAATATGATGAATTAATTAAATAAGGATTATTTAATTAATCGGTTAGTAAAGAAGTGATTTAGGAAGAATTGATGTTAGTGAATCAAGATTGAGTGCATGATATCAATCAGGATAAATTGAATGTCTGCAATACTAACTAATACCCAATATATTTCTTAGAATGAGGGTTCATAACATAATCTTCCAAAAAATATTTTTCCTTAAAGTTTGACATGAGGAAACTTAGAAATAATGATAGATGGCCCCCATATGGTATCTTTAGGTTTGAAACATAGGGAAATGGGAAACCTTTGAGTTTTCACCTTAGGGTTTGACATCTTTCCCAAATATTTTTGTAAAATGTATGGATGTGATGTATGGGGGGATATTGATTGATTTGGAATGGAATATAAAGGTGGAATGAGGGTTTGATGGATTTGAATAATGTATGTGATTGACTTACAACATGATAGGTGAGTCAACCAACCCTTAACAAAATCTAGAAATGTCCTAATGATGAAATGCAAGTATCTAACTAGTGTAATTTACTATTTTGATGAAATACAAAAGACACAAAAATTCATAAACAAATTCAGACAATAGAAATGAGTAGATTAGGACACTTTGCACCTGTGATTCAAAGTTGAGGCAAAAGTTTGAGGACACGGATGCCCAAGGTGTGAGTTTCCTTATAATTCTTTTTTAGATATATTTTTGTAGTCCTCTGATGTTGGATCTAAGCTTCAAATTCCTGCCTGTAAATATGTTGGAACACTGTCGGATATTCCTATAATTGAGTTTCTATGGGTTGAAAAGATGTAGGTCTTCAAATACATCAATGAATAAATTATCTTCAAGATTCTTTCAATCCTCTTCAAACTTGAGATTTTCACATTCACAAAGAGAGGAAATGTTGGGCCATTTAGGGGCTTGCCTCAATCAAACCCTATGTAAGTGTTTCCACTTCCATAATGGAAATGTCAATGATAAAAATGATAATGGATATGAAGGAATGATGAAATCAAAAAGTGCTGCAACTCACCACCCTTCAATGGCTTCCTTGAAGGATTGACGTCATGCACATCACCTCAAGGTATTGGATCTTTCTTTTCTTGATTGCTTGAATGCTTGAATTGCTTTGGAGACCTACAAGAGTGTTAGCCTTCACAAAACAATGATAACATAAACACACATAGTATTTGGCATGCTGCTAGGATATTGAATTGTTGCAATAAAGCTTTGAAATGATACTCTTGACTTTCTCTTGAATGACCTTGATGATAGTAATTGCTCTTAATTTTCACCTCTTTCTAGTTGATCTTCAAATGATGCAATAACTAGGTATTTATAGGCATTTATTCAATTTCCCAAAAATTAAATCTTGATGGTCGACTTTAGACACTTGAATTGAAAATATTAAATTGCTAACATTGACATATTTGAAATTGGCACCAAAATAGGGGGACACTCACACCCAAGGCGTGAGTGTCGCCCTATTTTTTCAGGTTTTTGAGTGTCAGGGGCAAGGTCTTAGGTAAATGCAATTGTTTCTTGCTTGCAATTTATCTGTAATTGTTAAAAATGGGCCATAGAATGCATACTTTAGGAAATTAAATACTCAATTAGGTCCAATAATTTAAGAGGGGACAAAACATAAGGTGAAAATTTAAATGGTGATAATTTATAATGGTATATTCAGCCCCCAGTTTAGTGAGAGTATGAACTTATGCTCAAATTCACACTAAAGTAGAAAATATGTCAAGAGGGGTCTGATGGTCCAAATGTTGAAGAGATAGGATGACTAAGGATCTAGGGGGAGTGCACAAGCCTCCACGATCCAAGACCCATGACAAACCAACATAAGTACAAAGGAACACACATGTATGATATCTAGCAAGATAACATACAAAAACATACATGTTAGAAAACATGAAGCATACATGATGAAAAAACATGGAATAACATAACATATAGATGACAACAAAATTAACACAAACATGATGAAAACATAACATAAACATGAAGAAAACATAGAAACATACAACAAAAACACAAGGTTATTACTAAAATATTCAAGTCGGTAAGACAAAGAGACCTCAACCTTAAATTGTCTCAAATACCAAACACCATCCATCAAATAAAGGAATTCTCTCATGAGGATTAGCAAGATGCATTATGCCAAGTCACTCATGAGAAAAATGGATCAACTATCTAGCAAGTTGTGTTATACTAGGTGTTCATGCAATATGATGGGTTCCATAAGGATAGAAAGTTGCATTATGCTAAACACTTATGAAACACATGGCTCCATTGACAAGCAAGGTGTGTTATGCTTGATGGCCATGTTAAACTGCATTCATGACTCATGCCATAGAAAAGTCTGATATTTTCTAGGTGAATCACAAACATGAAGGCACATGGGCTAGTGAAGTCTGATATTCACTAGGTGAGCCCCCAAGAAAAGGTAAAATGAGAAACACACTAGGTCTAGTGAAGTCTGCTATTCACTAGGTGTGTACCCATGTCAACCATACCAAGAGTTATACTCCTTGATAACTCCGATAAGATCCTACAAATGGTTAAGATGTTATGCCAATGCATCACTAAGTTCAACTCCTGTGAACATAGTGAAACAAAAATTCCAAACTCACCTTTGGGGGTGCATAAAGTATAACGTCTCACGGGACGAACCAAACGATGATAGGATAAGTCCAAAAAACTCAAAGGGTGTTTTAACAACACCATCGTAAAAGATGATTTACAAAAAAAACAAAGGGGATTTTCTCAAAATATGAAAGGTCACACCTTAGGGAACATCACACATGACATCACCACCAAGAGAGGACTAGCCGAGGAATAGAAAATCACACCTTAGGGAATACTGGCCATGGAATTACCACCAAGGGGAATGTCATATGCCAAGAAAAGGTCACACTCTTATGGGACATCAATCCTAATATCCCCAGAAAGGAGACAACAACATAAAGCAAGAAAGCCACACTTTGATTGACAAGGTCACACTTCCTAGGAGATGTATACTATCATCACTAAGAAGGGACCATTTTACATGCAAATAATAAGCGGGGGGACTATATTCCCCCTTAATATGTTAGTGTACTTTCTACACTAACATTTTAAGGAGATACAAAGGGATTCCAAGAAGGAATGCACCCAACATAAGGCTACCTAACCCTTTGCCCCAAAGTGTAAGGACAAAGGTGAGCCAAATGAATTATGATAATGAGTTGCTCCTTGCAAGATGAAATATGATTGCACAAAGTGAAGTTTATACCCCCATGTATGGTAGTGAGTTTTGTTATACTACAATTACCACATGGCAAGGAGAAAAGTATGTGAATTTTAATCAATTATATGGTCAAATTGATCCGCATAAGGATCAAATTGTTGATTATCAAGGTGAAGAAAGCTTAAAATATGAACTTAAATAAGTGAATGAAAATATGAAATATGTAGATTAACCTTTATCCTTAGTGTGAAGAAAGAATGAGAGAGAGAGATAGAAGAATCATAACACATGCAACAACAAATTTATGTGGAGAAACCCTGAAGGGAAAAAAATCCACCACCGAAAGAGAGAAAAGTATATTACTAATAATCTGAAATATTACATGCAGCAATAGACTTCTCTTGTCAATCTCTATAAAATTCGGCAGCACCCTATTACCCTGCAAACCTGTAAAATTGAATTGACTAACTCTAGCTCAAGGCCCCAATTTAAAGAGATTTGTGAGGATGAAAACCACCATGGTTTCACCAAACAATAGGCAAAAATACCACCTAGAAAAACCCATGCCTCCCTCCTTGAAATGGTCAAAAATACCAAAAATAACCTCTTATAGATGCTCTTACAGTTGTCATAAGGAATCTATCATGCATGGGCGCCTGGGGTCCAAAAATAGCATATTTTGTCATAGGAATCTGTCATACTGTCATAGCATCTTATGAAAAACTATCATGCATGTCATAGATGCTCTTACAACACCCTATTTTGACCCAACAACCTCATTCTAGAAATTCCAAAGTGGGATGCCTAGCTATTTTGTCATTTTCCAAAAGGACAAATGGTAACAATAACACTGCATTTACATTGTCTCTTTCACCATTGTTCGTCAAATGGTTTCACCTCTTATGGGTAAATGTACAAAAAAATTAGGAGAATAATTAATTAAAGGATTTACAAGGTTGATGGCACCTAAATCCTAAAATTCTCCCACTTGACATCATACATTGTAAATTACACCCATAGAGATACAATTACATAGAATTAAGTACAGTGATCAAGGCCCATGGCCTTTCTACATCAAGAGAACTTATTTGTGGTGATTGGCTTCATAAGAGAATCTGTAAAATTATCGAAAGTGTCAACTTTTTAAATCAAGACATGTTTATTCTCAACCATTTCTTGCACAAAGTGATACTAAACATCAATATGCTTAGTACAAGCATGATACATAGGATTTTTAGCCAAATATATGGCACTCTGACTATCACATCTGATCTTCACTATCCTGCAATCAAAACCAATACCATTACCAAGTCTCTATAACCAAATCACCTCTTTAGAGGCATGTGTAGCATCCATATACTCTGCTTCAGTGGTGGAAAAAGAAACTGTAGGTTGTCTTTTACTCATCCAACTCACTGTACTTCCAAACAAAGTAAACACATAGCCACTAGTGGACCTTCAACTATCCAAGTCACCTACCCAATCTGCATCAACAAAACCCTATATGTCCAATGACTTATCCACATTGTCAGTACCATGATAAACCAAATAGTAATCAAAAGTGCCTCACAAATATCTAAATACCCTTTTAACAAAAGTCCAATGTTCTTTACCAGGGTTAGACATAAACCTGCTTAGAACTCCCACTGCTTGGGCTATATCTGGTCTAGTACAAACCATTGCATAAATTAAACTACTGACAACACTAGCATAAGGAACTTTAGAAATTTCATCAATATCATCATCCAATTTAGGACACATTTCTAAACTTAACTTAGTACCAACATGAAATGGAATATTTACTAGTTTACAGTCCTGCATATTAAACCTCTGCAAAATAGTGTTAATATACTTACTCTAACTTAACCAAAGATTTATGTGAACTTGATCCTTAATTATTTCCATCCCAAGAATATATTTAGTAGCCCCTAAATCCTTCATATCAAATGTGCCAGAAAGTTGAGTTTTAAGTTCCCTAATCATTTCCTTATTGTTACCAATGAACAACATATCATCCACATATAAGACAATAATCAGTATCTGATCATCAATAAATTTAAAATAAACACAGTGATCCTCTTCACTTCTAACAAAATCCAACTTTAATGCAAAGGCATCAAACTTCTGGTACCGCATCCTAGGTGACTGTTTCAAACCATATAGAGACTGTTTTAACCTTCAAACCAAGTGTTCTTTTCCTTTCACAACAAAACCATTAGGCTGTTCCATATAAATTTCTTCCTCAAGATCCCCATGCAAGAAAGAAGTTTTAACATCCATTTGTTCTATTTCTAAATCATAAGTAGCAATAATGGATAAAAGGAATCTAATAGAAGTTAACTTAGCAACAGGAGAGAACATTTCACCAAAATCAACTCCCTCTTTATGGGAGTAGCCCTTGGACACTAATATGGCCTTGTACCATTCCAACTTACCGTTTGCACCAAACTTCTTTTTATATACCCACTTACAACCAATGGCCTTTCTTCCTTTGGGAAAACTAACAAGATCCCAGGTGTCATATTTTTTCAAAGACATCATCTCATCCTACATGGCCTACATCCAAGACTCACATTCTTCTGAAGAGAGAGCCTCCCTAAAAGATCTAGGTTCATCATCAGTACATAACAAAGAAAATTTACAATGAAAATTAGGTGGGCTATACCTGTCAACTAGATTTCGTTGTCTTGTGGACCTTCTCAAAGGTGAAGTAAGAGGTTCCTCCTCATGTTCATCCTCATTGTTTTCAACTTATTTTGTTACAACAGATTCTTCAGAACTCTCTTCTTCTTCTCCATCTTCTTGTCCATCTCTCTGTTCTTCCACATGTGCATCTTCTTGCTTAGTTTCAAAATGCACTATTTTTTACTTTTCCTTTGGTTGTTCATCTTTAGAGTTAGCTCTAAATTCCCTGAAAAATAACATCTCTAGAAAATATCATCTTTCGTGTTAGTGTATTCCAAAGTTTATAACCTTTAACATTTTCACCATAACCTACAAAGATGCATTTCTAAGATTTGGGATCCAATTTAAACCGCTTCTCTTTAGGCACATGAAAAAAATCTTGACAACCAAATACCCTTAAATGTGAAACTGAAGGCTTTTTACCAACCACATTTCATAAGGTGTTTTATCAACAAGAGCTTTACAAGGAGATCTATTAATTAAATAACAAGCAGTACTAATAGATTTTTCCCAAAAGCATTTATCTAACTTAGCACTACTTAAGATGCTCCTAGCTCTTTCCATTAATGTATAGTTCATTCTTTCTAGTACCCCATTTTGTTGGGGTGTGTAAGGTGTAGTCTTTTGCCTAACAGTTCTTGCGTGTTTACAAAACTCATCAAATTCCTTAGAACAATATTCACCCCCATTGTCAAATCTCAATACTTTTATCTTATAATATGTTTTCTTTTCAACCAATGCCTTAAATTCCTTAAATTTGGTGAAAACTTCAGATTTTGTATGCATAGAATAAATCCAATTATATCTTGAGTAATCATCAATGAAGGAAACATAATAATGAGATCTACCCAAATAATTTGTATCCATTGGACCACATACATATGAATGAATTAGTTCTAACAATCCATTAGCTTTATTAGTTCCTTTAGGAAATGATGACCTGTTTTGTTTACCAAACACACAATCCTCACAGAAATCATTTTTACCAATAGAATAATTAGAAATACCATCTACTAGTTTCTTATCCAGTATGGTCCTAAGACCTTTTTCACCAATGTGACCCAATCTATGGTGCCACAACATACATGCATTTTCAGTGTTAGTTACAAAAGAGGAAATACAAAAAGTAGAGGCATGCAGCGTAAACAAATTCCCTATTCAAGATCCTTTAGCAACCGCCAAACTTCCCCTTACCATCCTGCAACCAGACTTGTTGAATGTCACATGCATTCCAGAATCATTCAACTTCCAAACTAAATTTAAACTTTTTGTAAGTCCTAGAATATGTAAAACATCATCAAGGATTTTAACCCTCCCATCATTGAAACACAACTTTACCTTTCCTTTACCGATAATCTTTTGTGAGCTATTGTCACCCATGAATACCTCTCCTCCATCATATTATTTGGATGTATAAAACCACTCCTTATGAGGAGTCATATGGAAGGAAGCACCTAAATCAATAAGCGAAGCATCATTGCAAACTGTGTTAGCTGAAATAATCAAAGCATTAGAATCACTATTATCAGAGGACTTTTTCGTGGAGGAATCTGCATTCTTTTTTTTGTTTCTGCATTCCTTCTTCACATGTCCCCATTTACCACAGTTCCAACACTTCACTTTTCTCTTTCTAGGGGTCTTAGATCATCCTTTAGACTTGTCCTTCTTCTTATCCCCTTTAGGCCCTTTCTCCTTGGGCCTACCTCGCACATGCAAGGCATCTTGGGAGCCACTATGCATGGTCTTTATCCTCATCTCCTCTAAAAGAAGTATGTGAATAATATTAACCATTTTAGGTTCTGCACCACCACTTGTTATAGCAACAATTAAATTTTCCATAGATTCCGACAAAGAGCAAATCAATAAAATGCATATAAACATCTTTTGAGATACAACTTGTTAGAAAAACTCTTAGTTTGGTAGATTTCACCTATCTTCCTCCAAAGCTTGTATGTCGTGTCTTTTGAAGAAACATTCAGGAGGACAGAGTCAGTGAGACACAACTAAATGGTCCCTCAAGCCTTCTTGTCTAACTTCTTCCAATCTTCATCCGACAAGGATGAAGTAGATGGCTTCTTATTAACTGAAACTGGTAACCATTGATCTCTCTCCTCAAGGAGATCCTCCACTTTCAACTTCCACATCTCGTAACTAGTTCCATTGAACTTCTCAATATCTTGATGAGAGGTGGAGGCCATGGTATGCAATCTTTCACAAATCTGCAAAACCCACAACACAAAAGCTCCCATTGTAGTAAAAAACCTTCAACACTTTAAAAGGAAAGCGTCCCTTCCTTAACATAACTGTTAGCTCTGATACCAAATGTTGATTATCAAGGTGAAGAAAGATTGCAATATGAACTTAAATAAGTGAATGCAAATCTGAAATATGTAGATTAACCTTTATCCTTAGTGTGAAGAAAGAATGAGAGAGAGAGATAGAAGAATCATAATACATGCAACAGATTTACGTGGAGAAACCTCATAGGGAAAAAACTCCATCACCGAAAGAGAGGAAATTATATTAATAATAATCTGAAATATTACATGCAGCAATATATTTCTCTTGTCAGTCTTTGTAAAATCCAACAGCACCCTGTTACCCTGCAAACTTGCAAAATTGAATTGACTAACTCTAGATCAAGGCCCCAATTTAAAGAGATTTGTGAGGATGAAAACCACCATGACTTCACCAAAAAATAGGCAGAAACACCACCTATAAAAACCCATGACTCCCTCCTTGAAATGGTCAAAAATACCAAAAAAAACCTCTTACAAATTCTCTTACAGCTGTCATAAGGCATCTCTCATGCATGGGTGCCTGGGGTCCAAAAATAGCATATTTTGTCATAGGAATCTATCATACTGTCATAGAATCTTATGAAAACTATCATGCATGTCATAGATGCTCTTACAACACCCTATTTTGACCCAACAACCTCATTCTAGAAGATTCCAAAGTGGGACGCTTAGCTATTTTTTCCTTTTCCAAAAGGACAAACAATAACGGTAACACTGCATTTACATTGTCTGTTTCACCATTGTTGGTCAAACGGTTTCACCTCTTATGGGTAAATGTACTTAAAAATTTAGGAGAATAATTAATTAAAGTATTTACAAGGTTGATGGAACCTAAATCCTAACACAAATTCTATCATTTTTTTTCTTTAAAGCATTTAACATTCATTCGTATGGAGTCGAAATATTCTATGATATGCATAGTAGAATGTATTTGTATCCTTTTCTTTATTGGTCAATCATTTAAACACAGTGTTGGAAATATAAGGTGTTATCATTGATGTCAATTGGTTGGTGTTGTCATTGATGTCAACTATGTGTAGAGAAATATGGTTATTGACTGTATATGTCGAGGATATTGAGAAAATTGTAATAAAAAAGGTTTGTTGTTTGTGCATGTATAGTTGAGATGTTGAAGAAGTGTGGTGAGTACATGGATTTATCTTTATGTTGCTATGTCTAGAAGCATTTTTGAATAAAGTAATGAGTTGGAATGATGGTTTTGGTACTTGGTCTCTAAGTGCTTTTGAGAAAATTTGATAAAAAAAGAAAATAGTGTCTTGTAGGTATTTAGTGTATGCTCTGGGATGTGCTCCTCTTTTCTTCTATATTGATTCTATGCTTGTATGAATCTGAGGTATTGTTCATGATTATTGGTAGTTGCTATATCCATAATTTGGGTTTTTGAATCATTGTATAGTGTGAGATATTTTCACCAATGTGTGATCCGGTTGCTCAGTGATGTTCTCTATTGTCTGGGAGAAATGTATTTGCTCTACATTTCTCCGCATTGTGGTTTCAGGACTTGTGGTTCAGAGAATAAGTTGATAAGGTAGATTTCTTTCTTGGTTAAAGATGAATTGAGATTATGTGTTGCTATTGACGAGTTTCTGAGTTACAGTGTATTTCAGTAATTGACAGGGTTATTCAAATGTACAAAATATTCATACTCTTCAGGTGAAGTTTGTTGTGAAGATTCTAGATGGATTTTCAACTTACTCCAGATCATGTTCAAGTAAATTTTTTTGTCTGGAAATATTGGACCGAGTCAAGGATGTGTGTACCAAATTGTTTTATGTGTTTGCACAGGTATTGGACGACCTTGTGTTTAACACTACATGTGAGGCTTGTGGAACCATGTTGAAGTGTGTTGGGATCTATTTGGATTCTAATTAAGGATTTATTTAGGTTACCTTTCATTCCTATCCACTGCAGAAATTTTTGGGTCCCAACCTATTTCAAATTTGAATGTATAACAGCTAGTTTTCAAATTTCTCCAATGGTTACAATTTTTTTTAAGAAGAGGTTGATATAAATATGTATGGTTTTGATGCAAGAGTGACAAAGAAAGAATAAGAAGCAAGATAGATGTGATATTTTTGTGAGTGAAGTATAATGAGATGTGAATTTGAGCAGAGCAATGCAAATTTCATGTTAGGGTTCCTAAGGTAGTGAGCTAAAGGCATTTGATATCTTTCATGTGAGACTGTAAAAGTGTGTGAGCAATTGTGGTGGACTCCTTGTTGCATTGAGAAGTGTTTCTCTATGTAACATTCTTTTATCTTCTTGTATTCTTTTTGTGGTAGTGAGCCCTGGCTGTGAGCCTTTTTGGATAGTGTGTCCTATTTTGGTAGTGAGCCTTTGTATTAAGTTTTAGAATTCTTTATATTGTGAGCTAATCCTCACCATGGATTTTCCCTCATTGGATTTTCCATGTAAATCTAGTGTTCTTATGTGTATGGTGTTGTGATTTCAATTTTTATTATTTGCACTTTATGTTTAATTAAACTAATAGAATAAGGGTTGAATGAATCTTTGTGAATCTATTTGTTGTTGAGGGTTTTGAAGGTATAAATTTCTACAACTGATTCACCCCCTTCTCATTTCAACAATTGGTATCATAGTGAGGTTCCTTGGAGGAATATCTTAACCGCTTAAGGTAGATCCGGGATGGTGAGCAAGATTACTTTAGATTTCCCTAAATTTGATGACACAAATTATGCATTTTGGAAAACACAGATGGAAGGATATCTGTCATCACATGGATTTGAAGTTGAAAAATCATATAAGACTATGTATGTTCCACCTCAAAATGGTCTAAGTACAACCACATATATCAAGGCACATGAGGCAAATTCTAAGACAAGATTTCTTATTATGAATGGTCTTTCAAAAACTGAATTAGTTAAAGTTATAAGTTTGAAGACTGCTAAAGAAGTTTGGGATAAGCTTGAGAGAATCTATGAAGGTGATGAAAAAGTTAAAGAAGAAAGGATGCAGATCTTGAAGGAAAAATTTGAGGGTCTACATGTTGTGCAGTTGTCGCACACACGCCCCGCTGAAAGCAGGGACCCTCTTTCGCTTTGGTTTTGGTTTCTTGGCCCTTTCTCTTTGAGGTTTTATCTTATTTAGGCATGTGATTAAATGTTTATTTTTTATTGCCTAAGTGTCTCCCTTGAGTTATTTATTGAAGATCTTTGGTTTTGGATAAATTTCGGTCTTTTACTCAGATTTGGGAATTTCCACCCTGGCTGGATTTTCTCGGATCCTGCTTGGACTCAGGTTGGACCCTGTTGTTTGGGGATTTTCGGTATTCACGGATTTCTGCGTGGGAAGGATTTTCCCAAATTCTGCCCTGTCGTCAGATTCCTGGGTTTTCTGACTGTCTTATCGATTGCATTAATGACTTCGTACATGCTTTGAAGGATGTATTTAACTTGATTTTTGAGGTCTTTTATGCTATCATGCTTATTGCTTATCGTCGTTCGAGCTGAGGAGTGCTTTCTTGCAAATGATTGGTTAGGTTTTTGGGTCGTTTGGGTTTGAATTGATCGATTTAGTGGCAATTTCTTACGTATTCTTTCCCCTATTCTTTGTGGCACCATTCTCTTCACATTTTCTAATTTTGGGATCGATTTTCGCTTTATAATGGTAGGTGTTTGATTGATTTGCTTTGAATTGATGATTATGGATAGTGCATTGATGTTATAAGAGCTTCTGGGACTTGAATTCATGAATATTTGATCGCTTCATGACTAGGGTTGTGCAGCATTTATTAATTTATGATCTCCCAAGTAATTTCTGTGTTTGCTGGTCTATTTGCATTTTGGTGAACTTACTTGAGAATCATGATTTTTCCCCTAGTATGGTGTTGACATTTGAATTACCTGAGTCATAGGTTTTCCTATGTGTTAATGGCGGATGTATAGGGTTTAAACCTAGGGCATCACCATTCATCTTTAGTTTACTCTCAAACGGGCCTAGAACACAAAGAAAATATTTTGAAGGTCCATGCATAACTTTCCCTAAGCTTAAATCATTGAAATTCATGATTAATGAGATGCTGTGTGTGAAATCGTGATTTCATGTCGCAATCCGGCTTTTGACCTTAGTTCAGGATTTCTCGTTCCTTTGGGATAATCCATCTCTGGTGCATTTTCCCAAAATTTGGTGAGGTGCAATAAAATTATCGCTATCATATACACCATCGGCAAGAGGTCATAGCGGGCTCCATTAGTCATACCGATATTCTTTTCCATCACTGAGACCTCCATCCTTCGGTGAGACCTTTCACCCAGCACATTCCACTCTCAACGAGCTCCCTTCATTTTAGTCGACAAGACCTTGCTTGGTCAGTGAGACCTTTCGATGAGCTCACAACTCTTGTCGAGACCTTTGCTTTCGGTGAGACTTTACTCTGACTCCCCCTCATCGGTGAGATGTTACACCGAAACCACCTAATTTTAGCGAAACCTCATCCGATGACATCCACCTTCGGTGTGACCTCTCGGAAGTCGCAAGGACTTCTTAGAAAGATGATAGACTTTTGGTGAGCTGAAACGATTCCGCGGATTTCCGCTGACGCCAGATTTTCCCGAAGTCCTTGGTTCCCTATTTTTTCCGGATTTTGCAAAGCATCTCTACCTCCGTGGAAATCCGTCTTTGGCGGATTTTCCCAAAATTTAGTGGAATGTGAGGAAATATGGAGTAGCATGATGTGTTAGTGATTTTCAATGCATTTTATTATTATTTCATGTTATCTTGTGATCTCCTATGAGGTTTGTTGATTGAAAATGGTCAGATTTAATTGTTAGTAGGTGTTTGTTGATTATTTTGCTGGAATCCTTCTGGCCCGGAATTTCCTGAAATTCCTCCCTAGCTCAGATTCCACGGATGGTTCTGAAACCTGAAGTTTATCAAGAACATTTTATATGAGTTTTAATAACACCTTGACTATATGAAGCTTATTCTAACAGTGTTCTTATGGATTAACCTTCCCTTTCCTGTGGTTTTTATTATGATTTCCATGTTGAGTGCAGGCTAAATCTAGCAAGGCAGCAGTTGGGTCCTCAATGTCTGATGTAGAGAAGATTAAAATGGAAATTAAGAGCAAGATCTCTGAGAGTAAAATCATTTCAGTTTGGTCGGAGGTATCTGATACAAATGTCGGATCATGGGATTATGAAGAATTTAAAGGAAGAATGGCGGCAGAGGATCTTCCTTTGGTGGGTAGAAGGATGATGGAATCTGGCTTATCACATGTTGCTAGTTTCCCTTCTACGGTGTAGTGTTATGACCTGGTCCTTGAGTGTGCTAGGCACTACGATCAGGGTACACAAAGAATTATTGGTCCTCAAGGGAGGGTTGTGGAAAATCTCAACCCTGTCTCCATTGCCCAAACATTTGATATGCCAGATAGGTCTCATGTGTTGGGATTCAACATTGAGGTAGCTCAGGAGTTCTACGATGAGCAAACTGTGAAGTCAAAATAGTTTATCAATTCCTGGCTAGAGAAGCTCAAGTCTAATTATTCAAACCTTCCCAAACAACTTTTCAAGATTAAGTTCAAGAAGGAATATTATGACGCCATCACTCTTCTTAGCAGGGTGGTTGGATTAAAGAATGCTGGTATGTTTGAGAATTGGATGTGCCATGTGATTGTGAGGATGGAGCAAGAGAAGATTAATCACCATTGGGCAAGGGTAATTAGCCAAGTAATCCACGAGCAGTTGTCCAATGTGTTGCAAACAAAGACCTTCACAATGACCTCATATTTGGTCTATGCACTTGCAAGATTCCACCCCTACAAAAGATTGAGCACAAGGGGCATTTTTGGACAAGATATTATCTACGAGGTGTACCCTCAGTTGCACATGGGAGGTTCGAACTACAGGAGGGTGAATGATGCATTCACCATGCATATCACTAAATTGTTTCAAGGTGCGGAGTATGTCAAGATTTAAGATCAAGAAAAAGAACTCATCAAGAAATATGGGGCATGGTTTATTCAGTTCCCAACTTTCTCCTACATTCAGATTGATGGCTGCCATAGAGCTCCATACGGACATCAAAGATACCCTACCGATCACATTCTACTAGTGGAGGTCACTATGCAGATCTGTGACTTTGATGCCATTGTCAAGAGGGACAAGCATAAGATTGGATTTGGTGGAGACTTCCCCCTGAGGATTGGTACTGGAGAGGCTTGTCCTTCCATTGGTTCTGCCTAAGCTTCAGAAGAAGAAATGAGTACTCTTGGCTTGTCTTTCCACTCCAAGAGGTCCAGATTTGATATTACAAGAGAAGCTCAAAAGAAGGCCAGCAAAGAGTATAGCCATAAGGTGAATTTGGAGGACTACTGGTCCAATTTTAGTGATGAATTTGAGGTCAGAAAGAAGAAATTCTCCCAGCTTCCAGTTGATTCAATTCAATTGTATAATGTAAAGGCAGTTCCTGATCAATTGGAAGATGATGGAAACTTGATCCAAGATCATGCTTATGAGGCAATAAAAGATAGACCAATTGGTGATGTGGATTGGTTCAAGGAGGAAAGGACAAAATTAAAACAACTGGTGGATCCAGTTATCAAATTCACTAGGATGTGGCTAAAGCATAAGCTATGGGAGCTAGAAAATAATGGTGTACATTGCACCTATGCGCTAATGGGAGATTTGGATCCCCAGTCCACCTCTGAAGAATCTATCGAACAAGATGCTAAGGGCAAGGGTAAGTTGGGTTCTCCTTTCAAAATCAAGATAAAAGGTGTTCAAGAAGCAAAGGCCTAGGAAGCAGAAAAATAGAGAAAGCCAAAGGCAAAGCAGAGGACAAGGACTAGGAAGTCTGAGCAGAAAGAGGTTGAAGGGAAGAATCCTGAGGCTGATGATCCTATACCCAAAAGGAGGAGAATCATAAAATTTTCAGAGAAGGAAAGCTCCAAGGTAGGTGGGGAAGAAGTTTCCCCACCGGTGGTAAATGTTGAAAGTTCAGAGGAGAAGTCTAAGGTGTATACAAGGAGGTTTAGGACTCCTTCTCCTAGGGATATTGTGCCTAAGGTTGATCTCCCTCCGATGGTTTCTCATGAGGAGCAGCATGATGATGTGCCTTCCACTCATGAAGCTCAAAGAAAACCAATTGAATCCAAGGATTTTGAGGATCATCCGGATACTGAAGAAGAAGAATTCCATGAGGGTGATCTCCATAGTGCAGAGGGAAAAATTGAAAAGGTAATGCAATCTCCTTTGGTGGCTTATGTCGAGTCACCTGTTGGAACCGAGGAGGTTAAGTCACCTCAAAAAGAGGAGGAAACAGTAAAGGATCCATCACCTAAACAAGAGGAAGAGCATGTTGAGGGGAAGGAAAGTGAGACAGATGAGACTCCTGATAAATAGAATTTGAGTGAAGAGGTACCTAAGGAATAGCGAGAGGAAAAACAAGCTGAAGTGTAACTGGAATCCACTGTCCTTGGTTGGTTGGACAAGGAGATAAAGAGAAAAGGTTGTTGTGGAAGATAGTCCACCGAATTGGGATGCACTACTAGCCAAGATTGGAAAAGACAAAGGTAAGAAGAAGGCTAGGGTGATCTCGAGGATTGAAAGAGATGAAGCTCATAATAGAGTTTTTCACATTGCCACCCTTGCTCCAGATAAAACAGAGATAATGTGGCTAGAAAGGATTATAATGTGTAGACTTTCAACTTGGGGCCTACTTCTGTGGAATAGGATATTGAAGATTATGAGGGTTCTAGTGTAGTCATCATGGGTAGGCTGAGGAAGGAAATAAAGACCAAGCATGAGTTGAAGAAAGAGAATGAAAATATCAGGAAATGTCTGCAGGAATTAATGAAGCCCCTGCAATCCATTAACCCTTTGATTTCTGTTGTGAATCCTTTGCCTTAGGAGACCATTACCGAGCTTGAAATGATGAAGGCTTCCAATCTTGCCACAACAAGTTGGCTATAAGGGGTGCAGACCAAAGGTAATGAGGCCATCAAGGAGATTCTGGCAACTGGGAAGGATGCTACAAGGGCAAGTGATTGGTTGAAGGCGGTGTTGGAACAAGATAAGGAAGATATGGATCTTTTGCTGTAGAAAACTAGAACTATCATGGAGTACACCCGAGATAGGTTGGTAAGTGATGGAATTCTTCCTTCTTCCAAAGTTGCTGAAACATGGGAGTGGTATGAGGCATTGCAGATTAGGCTAAAAGTGTTGAAGAAGATTTACAAATAGAGGAGGTCGATTGATGATACCCTAGCCGGTGTTTACAATGGATCCATTGCCTTCTTTGAAATTATGACAGGAAGAAGGAAGATCATGCCCAAGTACTTGAGCTTGGAACAGTTGAGGAAGTGGTGGCATGATGTTTATGCCCCAATTAATGATGATTTTGTCTCTAAGCATCAGTTAGATGATGCAGCCACATACATTTCTGTCATTGACAAATACCTAACATATAAGGTGGATTGGGATAGGTTAGTAAAGCAATCAAGGGAGGAGATTGCATCAATTGAAAGATGACTTAGGGTTTTTCTGTTACCACCTGTGGCCGACTTGGATGGGGCGCTCTTGAAAGTCCATGAAGGACCGGATCGAAATAGAGACAAAGGGGAAGACAGTTAATGCCCAACTACATCAAGATTTGTGCTTCCCCATTATCCCACCCTACATTGGTCTGGCTACATTGGGAATCCTGGGCCGACTTGGGTATAGTTCATGCATTTAATGCATTCCTTTATTTCATTTGATTTTCTCTTGGGCGACTGGTGGTGCCTAATTAATGTTGCGAAACTCTTGCTAGGCTGATGGGTTTTTCTAGGGGGATTCTATATATTGGGCATTTTGCCTCATTTGTAAGAGTTAGAATATAGAGATTGATATAGAGTAGAGATAGTTAGAAGCGAATTAAGTAGAGCAAGTTAGCAAGTAGTTGTTCTGAAGCAAATATTGTAATAGAAAGCTAGAATTGTTGCTACAGTGGATAATTTGAATGCAAGTAATGACATTGTGATTTGGTGCCATACTTGATTCTCTTGTATTGCATGGTTCTTGTTATTCTATCTTTAAAATTGCTTTGAGGAGGTTAATATTTAGATTAGATTCGATTCAATAATGTTTGTGATTTGATACTTGAAGTGTTGCAACAATCCCTTAGTCCATACTTTTCGCAACCAACTTATTGTTAGTTGCTTTGCAAAGTTAGCCTAGACTTCATATTCGTTGTGCTTAGTTCAATTGTGAAGATTTGTTCATTTCAATTGTAATAGGGTTGTTTGAATGAATGGTCATGATTTGAAAATCTTAACACCTCAGAAGATTGCACTATTTTCTATAAGATTGTAGATTTATCTGGGTCAAGTAGAGATCGGTTTTGAGGGATTGGTCCATTTCGATTGTTGGTCATTTTCATTGTTAATCTTAGGTTTAGTACTAAGTTTAGAAATCTCTTTGAAACCTTTATCTTTTTCTATTTCTTTGATTATTGGGTTAGATCTAGGATTGAAGTATCATCATATCGTTAGATCTGATAAGTTGAGAATCAGTATTTTGCTTGTAGTAAGGTCCCATTGTGATTACCAACATTTTCACATTATCACTGAGTTGTTTATGCATTGTCAAGACTTGATATTAGAGACCTTGGGGTTATCTCTTGAGGCTTGCTGATAGAGATTTTCCTTTCAAGAGAGATAGGATATTATATTATGTCTAAGTTGTTGCTGTGCATAAAATATCATCAACAGATTGGCACTAGAAGGAGGGCCTGAATAAGCAAGCTGGATCAATTTTTGAATGCCATCTCTCCTGAGAGATTCAGAAGAAGAAGAATATCTACTCTAGGAGAAGAAGAATTTCAAGAATTACCAGACTCCACTAGGTCTAGATGTGCTGACAGAAGGGGAGAATCATCATCATCCCATCCACCTCCCACATCTCCATCATCCCCATCTTCATGAGGTTCATCTGAGTATGAGGCCATTCCTAGTCTACAACCTTAGCTAGTCATAAATCAACCATTACCACCCCCACCTCCACCAATGGCCTTCCTAGCAACCAACCCATCTCCATTGAGTTTTTCCATTTACAATGTGCCCAAAAACCCTTAACACTTCTGTTCAAAATTCCATGTCAATGATCCAAATAGGACCACTGAGGAACACATCAGGATCTTTTAGACTGGCCTTAAGGATAGAGGGATAAACCATGAGGATTTAGCATGTATATTATTCCCTTATTCATTGGGAGATGATGTGTTCTATTGGTACAACCATTTTCCTGTTGGGTCTATCGAGCATTGGACTGAGCTGGAGGCTGCCTTTTTGCAGAAGTTTCGAATCCCCATTAGTTCTAATGAGCTTTACCGTCAGTTCACTAATGTCAAAAGGGAGGTCAATGAGCCTATAAGATCTTTCAATAATAGGTTTCATCGTGCTTATACCAAACTACAGGCCCCTTATTTTGTCAATGAGCCCACCGCTTTAGAAGTTTATTATGAGGGACTTGATAGTTTGACAACTACCTTTATGAAGTGGAGTAATAACCCCCCTGCTAGTCTACTTGATGCATATGCAGAGGTTGTGAAAGTTAGCACTAATCTAAGGCAACATCTATCTAGGCCTCTACCCTCATTAGGACCCGTTGCTCACCCTGGACAAGTTCCAGCTCTCAACCAGGCTCTGGCAAACCATACTCCAATCATGAATCTGGTAGCTCAGTTGCCCCTAGTCCCTCACCCAGGACCTTCCGTAGGACAAGTTTCATCCAAAATTAGTTACCCTCAGCAAAATGTGAATCAACCTCTACATATCTAGCCTCAGGCTAGTTATCCTTCATACCTACAAAATTATGAAGTCTTGAACCAGTCACTAAATGCCAATGCTGCAGTAGGGTATTCCTAGAATAATGTGAATCAACCTCCATACAGTAATCCTGACAAGGAGAGACTAGATGAATTGTCTGAACAAATAAAAAACCTGAATATGGAGGTGACTTACTTGAGGAACCAGAACAGTCAGTTGCAAGCTTCTCAGAGAAATATGCAATCCAATCAGGGAGAGAGAATCCACAAGGACAACACTTTGATAGAGGGTAACGTCAGGACCAAGGATACAATAATAATAGAGGATACAATAATGAAAGAGGATATAACTAGGATAGAGGTTACAATAATGAAAGAGGATACAACAATGATTGGTGATTTAATAATGATAGAGGGTATAATAATGATAGAAGACAGAACTATGATAAGGGGCAATCCTCAGGTCAGAACTTTGACAAAGGTGGTGGACAAGGGTTTGATAGAAGGAAGTAATCAGGATAGAACATGACTTGGAACACAGGGCCCAACAATGGAGGATTCCCCACCCCATTGGATCAACTAATTAGTCTACCTATCAATCAGTCTTCCAATCAACCAGTTAATCAAGAGAAGCCTCCTAGTAGTGTATATCTAGTCGAGGTTGCTTTATCAGGGTGGTGTAGGCTCCACAAAACTAGTCAACATTCTGAGTTAGACTATCAAGAATTCCAAAAAATAGCTTCAATCTTTCAGTATGAAGTGGAGAACAATGCAAGCGGTCAGGAAATAGTACCATCCAATCCTTATGATTCACCGGTGTTGGTGCTAAACCATGCTCCTTTTCCTCAAAGTAAGGAGAATGTACTTGAAGAGGAATCTGACCAGTTGGATGAAAAGGCAGACCAGGTATGCAATGGGGATGAAATGACATAGTTATTCGATGAGAGTCAAGTGAATGATAATGGTCCTAGAGATGAAGAAGAGGCTTATGTCAAAGAGGAAGCTTACATTGAAGAAGTGCAAACCTTCCAGAGACCTATCAAGAAGTATGATTTGAGGGAGTTGCCACACAGACGGCCACAGGCTGGAGGCCCCTTTACTACTTCCATTCCACTGAATAATTTCAACACGCCTCCAGACCCTAATGCTAGCAATAATTCATCACTACCTTAGGTGTCTAAGCAATATTTATCTCAAGATCCAGGACATGTTGATGTACCAAAAGGGAGAAATGTCGATGCAAATAAGGAAAAAATGGTGGAATACCCGAGGGAGACTCCTACTGATTTAAATGAAGAACAATTGGCCACGTATTTTGCTGAAGAACTCTAAAAATTGAAGGTAAATCTATCTGCATTAGAGTTATTAAGAGTTCCATCCATTAGGAATGTAGTCTTAGGATCTTATAATGCAAATTCCATGTCACAAGATAAATCAGTTAGCGAGAGTGTCAATAGAGTATCTAGTTCTCAATCAGTAGGAAGAAAAAATTAGACTCATAATCAAGTCCATATGCCCCTTGGAGATACTGGGAAAGAAAAAGACAAATCTCAAGTTGCTCAAGTAGATACTCCCTTAACTCTGTTTCAAGGGAAGATAGACACACCTCCATTCTTGATTTCTGTTCGAATATTCGATAAGAATCTGCATAATTGTCTGTTGGATTTTGGTGCTTCAACCAATGTTATTACTTTTGGTGTATGTCGAGCTATGGGAATTAATCCTGCTGAATCACAAAAGAAAGTCACACAATTGGATAGGACTGAAGTCAATGTTGTGGGAGAGTTAAATATGATTCATATGCAAATTGCTTCTGATCTTAGGATTTAGCAAGTTATCAATATACAGGTGGCTGACATACCTGATGCTTATGGCCTAATTTTGGGAAGAGACTTCACTAGGGCCTTGAATGGGTATGTTTCAACTGATCACTCCCATATGTGGCTTCCCTGGAAGGGAGTGCCAAACTAGATTAGAATTGAAAGAGAACCCATAATAAAGTACATGATTACAGAATATAAGAAAACTTCTACTGAAATTATGGTATCAGAAGTAAGTATGGGTAACTATATGCTTGTTGCTCCTCTTGAGGAGTCAGATATGGAGGATGTTCTTATGTTCCACACAACACCTGTTGACCTTACAGTAGCATCTAGTGGTACTGAAGTCCTGATTGAACTAGCTGAAGATGATAGTGGTCTGTAAGATAGTCAGCTTGGTTTGCTAGATAATTTTCAAGAGTTCATTCAGAAGTGCATTCAAGATCAAGTTCAACTGGGAAGAGGAATGAACTTTGGAGAGCTACTCTTACCCAATTAGTGCAGGGTGCATAATGCCTCTCATTCAGAATTGGACTGTTGCTTATGCCAAGCTATAGTGGAACAAATACAGAAACGTATCAACCCCACTCCTGCAGCCAAAATCAATATCTAAAATGTCAAAAAAGATCCCAAAGGGAAAAGAGTAATGCCTTCTAAAGAGCCATCCAGTAGTAACAATGCAAGTGAAAAAGAAGGGAACTCTGCAGTTGCTGGTTGTTGGACTTTAAGATTCGATGGGTCAAAATCAAAGAATGGAGTCGAGGCAGGTTTTGAGCTAATTAGTCTGAGAGGTAAGACATTTTTTGCTAATCATAGAATTCAATTTCAGTGTACGAATAATGTAGCCAAATATGAGGCCTTGGTGAATGGGCTATTAATGGCATTGAAGAAGAAAGTTAAGATCTTGCAAGGTTTTGGAGATTCTGAGTTAGTAGTCAAGCAAGTTAGGAGACAATACTCTTGTCATGACAGGAAATGACCAACTATAGACACAGAGTGTGGGGCCTCATTGAAGGATTTGATGCCTTCAACATTCAGTTGATTCCATGAAATAAGAACCAGACAGTTGATTCTCTTGCTCAGGTGGCAAGTACCTTGTAGCCTTTGTCTCTTTCAGGACTAAAGAAGTTTACTGTGGAGCTGACCCTAGTACCCTTAGTACCCGATAATATCATCAACTTCCAGGTATTTGAAGACGACAAGCATATCTTAGATTTTATTACTAGTACTGATGTCTTTTCTTCTCAAATCATTGACGAAACTGAACTTCAAGAAGCTGAGATGGACTTGGAAGGGGTAATTAATCTAAAGACCAACACAATTCCCAAGGGAATGGTGCAACTAGAGAGGATCTTTGATCTAGACAAGATCAGAGATTAGGAATAGGATACCAGGAAAGAGTCTATTAGTGGATAGTGTGACAAATATAATATGGGATCTTAGGATGATGTCAAAAATGTTCTCATTGGCAAAGTGTGCACTCCAGAAGAAAGACAAGGAATCATCAATGCACTACATGGATATCCAGATGTGATAGTCTGGAGTTACGAAGACTTAAATACTTATGATACATCAATCATAACCCATACTATTCCTCTCAATCTAGGAGTAAAGCCTTTCAGACAGAGGCAAAGGCCCATCAATGCTTTACTGGAACCCATAATACAGAAGGAAGTGCATAAACTGTTGTCTGTAAGGATAGTATTTCCAGTCAGACACTCCACCTGGGTTGCAAACTTGGTGCCAGTACGAAGGAAAAATGGTGAAATCAGACTATGTGTAGACTTCAAAAACCTAAACAGAGCCTTAGAGAAAGATAATTATCCAGTACCCTCACTAGATGAAGTGCTCCAGGTTGTCAATGGATCTCAGATGATGTCCTTCTTGGATGGTTATTTGGGATACAACTAGGTCATGGTGCAGTATGAGGATAGGCACAAGACTGCTTTCACCACCAAGTGGGGCACTTTTTCCTACAGAAGGATGTCTTTTGGCTTAATTAATGTTGGGGCCACATTCCAAAGAGCGATGGACATTGCATTTAAAGACATAATTGGTAAGTGCATCATCATTTATATGGATGATCTAACCGTCTTTTCCAAGAAGAGAGGTGATCATATCTCATATTTATGCAAAGTTTTTTAGAAATGTAGAGAGTTTGGGATATCTCTCAACCCAAAGAAATGCATCTTTGGAGTAGAAGAAGGTAAATTGTTGGGGCATGTTCTCTTTGAAAAGGGAATTGCCATTGATCCAGAATGCATAGAATCCATTCTTAAGATTCCACCACCTGCCAGTAAAAAAGAAATGAAATCATTCTTTGGCAAGATCAACATTGTGAGGAAGTTCATCACTGGGTTCACAGAAATAGTTAAACAACTGAATGCAATGTTGAAGCAGGAAGCCAAAGTTGAATGGAATGTAGAGGCAAAAGAAGCATTTGTAGAGATAAAGAGGGTTATTGCTAAAGCTCCTATTTTGGTAAGTCTAGACTATGCTAAACCATTCTATATATATTCGTTTGCCTCTGATCATTCCTGTGCTGCTATGTTAACTCAAAAGTTGGATCAAGGAAATGAGCATCCCATAGCATTCATGAGTGTACCATTGAAGGATGCAGAGTTGAGATACCCAAGTGTGGAAAAGCAGGCCTATGCCTTAGTCAGAGCTGTAAAGAAATTCAAGCATTATATCCTCAAAAACAAAATATTTGCAATAGTTCTTGATCCTGTGCTTAAGTTGTTGATGCAGAATGAGCTGGGGGAATGCAGAGCCAAGTGGGTAACTATGTTACAAGAGTATGATATGGAAATTCAACCCATGAAGTTGGTAAGAGGACAAGGGTTTACACGGATAATGGCAGAGATAGGCCCTGACCTCACAGCTTAGAGTTATAATTTAGAGGATGTTTCTCCTGGAGAGTGGTATGATGATATTGTTCATTACCTCCTGACCCAAAGATGCCCTAATCATCTCAATTCAGTACAAAAAAGGGCATTGCGCTTAAAGAGTGATAGTTTCATGTTGAAAGGAGTGGTCTTGTATAAGAAAAATCATGAGGGTGTTTATTTGAGGTGCCTAGGAAAGGCAGAGTCTGAAAGAGTGATGTTGGAGTTTCTTGACATATATGGTACCGACCATGGATCAACACCTTCTACAATGAACTAGATTCTAAGAGCTGGTTACTATTGGCCTACACTGTTCAAAGATACACACAACCACGTCAGAACTTGTCACATGTGTCAGACTGCAGCCACCAGAGAGAAGTATGCCGTACTCCCACTCCAACCAGTATTCGAGGTAAAACCCTTTGTACAGTGGGGAATGGACTTCATAGGTCCAATCAATCCACCTTCTTCTGCTAGTCATAGGTATATCCTTACTGTCATTGATTATTTTACAAGATGGACTGATGCCCTTGCTTGCAAGCAATGCACTTAAGAGGTAGTTATCAACTTCATAGAATCAGGTATCATTAATCGTTTTGGATGTCCTATGTCTTTGGTTTGTGATAATGGTTCTGCGTTTTCATCATTAAATTTTTCTAATTGGGCTTTCGATCATGGGATTATCATTAAATTTGCATCCAACTATTACCCTCAGGGAAATGGGTTAGCTGAGTCATCTAAGAAAAATCTCCTGACTGTTATCCGCAAACTGTTAGAAAGAAATCCGAAGGATTGGCATACCCAACTTAGATTTTCTCTTTGGGAAGATCACACCAGACATAAGACTTCAATAGGAATATCACCCTATCACTTGGTTTATGGATTAGAGCCTGTGTTTCCCATTCAGTTAAAGGTCCCCACCTTGCAGTTCATTAATGAATATTATGATGAGGGAGATAAACATGAGGCTAGACTTGCTGAATTACTACATCTTGAGGAAAAGAGGGACAAAGCCCTGGAAAACTTTGCTAAACATCAAGGGGTAGTCAAGAGATGGTTTGATAAAAGAGCCAAGATTAAAGCTTTTAGGATTTCTGACTTGGTTCTTTACTGGGATAAAGCCCACGACCATAAGGGGGAGCATGGAAAATTTGATAAACTTTGGTTTGGCCCTTACCAGATTTTAGAAATTCTTGGAGATAATGCTTTCCATTTGAAAACTCTCACTGGAGAGGATATTCCACTACCTGTCAATGGGCAGTATTTGAAGCATTATTTCCAGTCTTGAGTTATTTTCAGCTCTTGTCTTGTATATAGTTAGATTAGGTTTCCCTTTTTGCTTTGCTTTTTGGTTTGGTTAGTGTAGGTTTGCTTTTGGTTTGTTTTGTTTTTGCTCTGCCTTGCTTTGGAGGTTTCTCTGTTTTCGCCTAGATGTGTTGCACCTGCATGGCAACTATATCATTATCTGGAATTCTTCTAAGTATTTCGTTGGTGGATTATGGTCTTGTATCTTGAAAGGACGGTTGAAATCTTTACTATTGCCAACAATCTTAATGTCAGATTTATAGAAGATTGATCAACAGCTTCGATTTGAATTTGAAGTACTCTTAAATCTTTTATCTCTCATATATCTTAAGAATCCTGATGTTACTATAGGAATCCTTGTGAAGTTTTGTTAGGTAAAAAATCTTATTTCTACTTCAGCGCCACTGTGGTTCTCAGCCCTGAGTGTGAGCTTCATTGTTCACAGGTTGAAATGAAAGTGACATATAAAGAATATCAAAAGAAAGAAAAATGAAATATTGAATATCAAAAGAATAAATTCAACTTATCAGGGGTACCTAAATATCTCTATCGGGGCTATAGACACCTGGCTGGTAGTAGAGCTATGTTCAGAAGAGTCACAACGATAACCTCATTGGGGCTATGGATGCCTGACTGATAGCGAGGCCCTATCGAGGTTGCTTTTGAAGTTAGAATCCTTACGTAGCCTGACTTAACTGAACTTGGTTTCTGTAGTAGCTTAAGGAGGGAAATGAACTCATATGCACACACTTGGATTTTCATTTTATGGAAGGTTTGGTCTATCCTTTGGTTATGATTCTTTAAATCTTTGCATTCAGCTTTGTTTGTTTGATGGTGAGATTGAAACCAGAGATTTTGGGTTCTTGATTCTTGTTCCTCAACAAATGCTCTGGAGCATTTTCCCAGCAGAAGTCGCCATTTGTTGTGCAGTTGTCACACACATGCCCCGCTGAAAGTAGGGACCCTCTTTCACTTTGGTTTTGGTTTCTTGGCCCTTTCTTTTTGAGGTTTTATCTTATTTAGGAATGTGCTTAAAATGTTTATTTTTGATTGCCTAAGTGTCTCCCTTGAGTTATTTATTGAAGATCTTTGGTTCTAGATAAATTTTGGGCTTTTACTCAGATTCAGGATTTTCCACCCTGGCCGGATTTTCCCGGATCCTGCTTGGACTCCAGCTGGACCCTGTTGTTCGAGGATTTTTGGTATTCATGGATTTCCGTGTGGGCTGGATTTTCCTGAATTCTACCCTATCATTGGATTCCCGGGTTTTCTAACTGTCTTATCAATTACATTAATGACTTCGTACGTGCTTTGAAGGATGTATCTAACTTGATTTTTGAGGTCTTTTATGCTATCATGCTTATTGCTTTCCATCATTCAAGTTGAGGAGTGCTTTCTTGCGAATGATTGGTTGGTTTTTTGGGGCATTTGGGTTTGAATTGATTGATTTAGTGGTGATTTCTTATGCATTCTTGCCCCTGTTCTTTATGGACACCATTCTCTTCGCATTTGCTGATTCTGGGATCAATTTTCGCTTTATAATGGTAGGTGTTTGATTGCTTTGCTTTGAATTGATGATTGTGGATAGCGCGTTGATGTTATAAGAGCTTCTGGGACTTGAATTCCTGAATATTTGACCGCTTCATGACTAGGGTTGCGTAGCATTGATTAATTTATGATCTCCCAAGTAATTTCTAAGTTTGTTTGTCTATTTGCATTTTGGTGAACTTACTTGACAATCAAGAATTTTTCCCCTAGTATGGTGTCGGCATTTGAATTACCTAAGTCATAGGTTTTCTTATGTGTTAATGGTGGATGTATAGGGTTTAAACCTAGGGCATCGCCATTCATCTTTAGTTTGCTCTCAAACGGGCCTAGAACGCAAAGAAAATCTTTTGAAGGTCCATTCATAACTTTCCCTAAGCTTAAATTGTTGAAATTCATGATTAATGAGATGCTATGTGTGAAATCGCGATTTCATGTTGCAATCTGGCTTTTGGCCTCAGTCTGGGATTTCTCGTTCCTTCGGGATAGTCCTTCTCTGGTGGATTTTCTCAAAAATTTGGTGAGGTGCAATAAAATTATTGCTATCATATACACCATCGGCAAGAGGTCATAGTGGGCTCCATTAGTCATACCGATATTCTTTTCCATCATTGAGACCTCCATCCTTCGGTGAGACCTTTCACTGAGCGCATTCCGCTCTCGACGAACTCCCTTCATTTCAGTCGGCAAGACCTTGCTTGGTAAGTGAGACCTTTCAGCAAGCTCACAACTCTTGCCGAAACCTTCACTTTCAATGAGACTTTACTTTGACTCCCCCTTGTTGGTGACATGTTACACTGAAACCACCTAATTTTAGCGAAACCTCATCCGATGACATGCACCTTCGGTGTGACCTCCCAGAAGTTGCCAAGACTTCTCAACGAGATGATAGACTTTTGGCGAGCTGAGATGATTCTGTGGGTTTCCGCTGACGCTGGATTTTCCTGAAGTCGTTGGTTCCCTATTTTTTTGGGATTTTGCAAAGCGTCTCTGCCTCAATGGAAATCCGTCTCTAGTGGATTTTCTCAAAATTTAGTGGAATGTAAGGAAATATGGAGTAGCATGATGTGTTAGTGATTTTCAATGCATTTTATTATTATTTCATGTTATCTTGTGATCTCCTATGAGGTTTGTTGATTGAAAATGATTAGATTTAATTGTTAGTAGGTGTTTGTTGATTATTCCGCTGGAATCCGTCTGGCCCGGAATTTCTCGAAATTCCTCCCTGGCTCAGATTCCACGGATGGTTTTGAAACCTGAAGTTTATCAAGAACATTTTATATGAGTTTTAATAACACCTTGACTGTATGAAGCTTATTCTAACAGTGTTCTTATGGATTAACCTTCCCTTTCCTGTGGTTTTTATTATGATTTCCATGTTGAGTGCAGGCTAAATCTAGCAAGGCAGTAGCTGGGTCCTCAATGTCTGATGCAGAGAAGATTAAAATGGACATTAAGAGCAAGATCCCTAAGAGTAAAATCACTTTAGTTTGGTCAGAGGTAACTGATACAAATGTCAGATCATGGGATTATGAAGAATTTAAAGGAAGAATGGCGGAAAAGGATCTTCCTTTGGTGGCTAGAAGGATGATTGAATCTAGCTTGTCACATTTTACTGGTTTCCCTTTTATGGTGTAGTGTTATGATATGGTCCTTGAGTGTGCCAGGCACTATGATTAGGGTACACAAAGAATTATTGATCCTCAAGGGAGGGTTGTGGAAAATCTCAACCTTGTCTCCATTGCCCAAACATTTGATATGCTAGACAGGTCTCATGTGGTGGGATTCAACATTGAGGCAGCTCAGGAGTTCTATGATGAGCAGACTGTGAAGTCAAAATAGTTTATCAATTCTTGGCTAGAGAATCCCAAGTCTCATTATTCCAAACTGCCCAAACGACATTTCAGGATTAAGTTCAAGAAGGAATATTATGATGCCATCACTCTTCTTGGCAGGGTGGTTGGATTAAAGAATGCTGGTATGTTTGAGAATTGGATGTGCCATGTGATTGTGAGGATGGAGCAAGAGAAGATTAATTACCATTGGGCAGGGGTCATTAGCCAAGTAATCCATGAACAGTTGTCCAATGTGTTGCAAACAAAGACCTTCACAATGACCTCATATTTGGTCTGTGCACTTGCAAGATTCCACCCCTACAAAGGATTGAGCACAAGGGGCACTTTTGGACAAGATATTAACTACGAGGTTTACCCTCAATTGCACATGGGAGGTTCGAACTACATGAGGGTGAATGATGCATTCAACATGCATATCCCTAGATTGCTTCAAGGTGCGGAGCATGTCAGGATTTCAGATCAAGCAAAAGAACTCATCAAGAAATATGGGGCATGGTTTATTTAGTTCCCAACTTTCTCCTACATTCGGATTGATGGCTGCCAGAGAGCTCCATATAGAATTCCAAGATACCCTATCAATCACATTCTACTATTGGAGGTCACTAGGCAGATCTGTGACTTTGATGCCATTGTTAAGAGGGACAAGCATAAGACTGGATTTGGTGGAGACTTCACCTTGAGGATTGGTACTAGAGAGGCTTCTCCTTCCATTGGTTCTGCCCAAGCTTCAGAAGAAGAAATGAGTACTCTTGGCTTGTCTTTCCACTCCAAGAGGTCCAGATTTGATATCACAGGAGAAGCTCAAAAGAAGGCCAGCAAAGAGTATAGCCATAAGGTAAATTTGGAGGACTACTGGGCCAACTGCAGTGATGAATTTGAGGTCAGAAATAAGAAATTCTCTCAGCTTCTAGTTGAGTTAGTTCGATTGTATAATGTAAAGGTAGTTCCTGATCAATTGGAGGATGATGGAAACTTGATCTAGGATCATGCTTATGAGGCAATAAAAGATAGACCAATTGGTGATGTGGATTGGTTGGAGGAGGAAAGGACATAATTAAAACAACTGGTGGATCCAGTTATCAAATTCACTAGGATGTGGCTAAAGCATAAGTTATGGGAGCTAGAAAATAATGGTGTACAGTGCACCTATGCGCTAATGGGAGATTTGGATCCCCACTCCACCTCTGAAGAATATACCGAATAGGATCCTAAGGGCAAGGGTAAGTTGGGTTCTCCTTTCAAAATCAAGATAAAAGGTGTTCAAGAAGCAGAGGCCCAGGAAGCAGAAAAATAGAGAAAGCCAAATGCCAAGTAGAGGAAAAGGACTAGGAAGTCTAAGTAGAAAGAGGCTGAAGGGAAAAATCTTGAGGCTGATGATCCTGTACCCAAAAGGAGGAGAATCATAAAATTGTTAGAGAAGGCAAGCTCCAAGGAAGGAGGGGAAAAAGTTTCCCCACCGGTGGTAAATGTTGAAAGTTTAGAGGAGAAGTCCAAGGTGTATACAAGGAGGTCTAGGACTCCTTCTCCTAGGGATAGTGTGCCTAAGGTTGATCTCCCTTCGGTGGTTTCTCATGAGGAGCAGCATGATGATGTGCCTTCCACTCATGAAGCTCAAAGCAAACCAATTGAATCAAAGGATGTTGAGGATCATCTGGATATTGAAGAAGAAGAATTCCATGAGGGTGATCTCCATAGTGTAGAGGCATAAATTGAAAAGGTAATGCAGTTTCCTTTGGTGGCTTATGCCGAGTCACCTGTTGGAACTGAGGAGGTTAAGTCACCTCCAAAAGAGGAGGAAACAATGAAGGATCCATCACTTGAACAAGAGGAAGAGCATGTTGAGGGGAAGGAAAGTGAGACAGATGAGACTCCTAATAAACAAAATTTGAGTGAAGAGGTACCTAAGGAACAATGGGTGGAAAAACAAGCTGAAGTGCAATTGGAATCCACTGTCCCTGGTTGGTTGGACAAGGAGATAAAGAGAAAATAAGTTTTTGTGGAAGATATTCCACCAAATTGGGATGCACTACTAGCCAAGATTGGAAAAGAAAAAGGTAAGAAGAAGGCTAGGGTGATCTCGAGGATTGAAAGAGATGAAGCTCATAATAGAGTCGTTCACATTGCCACCCCTACTCTAGATAAAAATAGAGATAATGTGGCTAGAAAGGATTATAATGTGTAGACTTTCAACTTGGGGCCTACTTCTGTGGAACAAGATATTGAAGATTATGAGGGTTCTAGTGCAGTCATCGTGGGTAGGATGAGGAAGGAAATAAAGACCAAGCATGAGTTGAAGAAAGAGAATGGAAATCTCAGGAAATGCTTGGAGGAATTAATGAAGCCCCTGCAATCCATTAACCCTTTGATTTCTGCTGTGAATCCTTTGCCTCAGGAGACCATTACCGAGCTTGAAAAGATGAAGGATTCCAATATTGCCACAACGAGTTGGTTGCAAGGGGTGTGGACCAAAGGTAATGAGGCCATCATGGAGATTCTGTCAACTGGGAAGGATGCTATAAGGGCAACTAATTGGTTGAAGGCGGTGTTGGCACAAGATAAGGAAGATACGGATCTTTTGCTGCAGAAAACCAAAACTATCATGGAGTACACCTGGGATAGGTTGGTAAGTGATGGAATTCTTCCTTCCTCTAGAGCTTCCGAACCATGGGAGTGTTATGAGGCATTGCAGATTAGGCTGAAAGTGTTGAAGAAGATTTACAAACAGAGGAGGCAGATTGATGATACCCTAGCCAGTGTTTACAATGGATCCATTACCTTCTTTGAAATTATGACAGGAAGAAGGAAGATTGCGCCCAAGTACTTGAGCTTGGAATAGTTGAGGAAGTGGTGGCATGATGTTTATGCCCCAATTAATGATGATTCTATCTCTGAGCATTAGTTAGATGATGTGGCCACATACATTGCTGTCATTGACAAATACCTAACATATAAGGTGGATTGGGATAGGTCAGTAAAGCAATCAAGGGAGGATATTGTATCAATTGAAAGATGACTTAGGATTTTTCCATTACGACCTATGTCCAACTTGGATGGGGCACTCTTGAAAGTCCATGAAGGGCCGGATCGAAATAGAGACAAAGGGGAAGACAGTTAATGCCTAACTACATTGAGATTTGTGCTTCCCCATTATCCCGCCCTGCATTGGTTCGGCTACATTGGGAATCCCAGGGCAACCTGAGTATAGTTCATGCATTTAATGCATTCCTTTATTTCATTTGACTTTCTCTTGGCCGACTGGTGGTGCCTAATTAATGCTATGAAACTCTTGCTAGGCTGACGGGTTTTGCTAGGGGGATTCTATATATTGGGCATTTCGCCTCATTTGTAAGAGTTATAATATAGATATTGATATAGAGAAAAGATAGTTAGAAGTGAATTAAGTAGAGCAAGTTAGCTAGTTGTTCTGAAGGAAATATTGTAACAGAAAGCTGGAATTGTTGCTACAGTGGATAATTCGAATGCAAGTAATGACATTGTGATTTGGTGCCATACTTGTATTCTCTTGTCTTGCATGGTTCTTGTTATTCTATCTTTAAAATTGCTTTGAGGAGGTTAATAATTAGATTAGATTCAATTCAATAATGTTTGTGATTTGATACTTGTAGTGTTGCAACAATCCCTTAGTCCATACTTTTCGCAACCAACTGATTGTTAGTTGCTTTGCAAAGTTAGCCTAGACTTCATATTCGTTGTGCTTAGTTCAATTGTGAAGATTTGATCGTTTCAATTGTAATAGGGTTGTTTGAATGAATGTTCATGATTTGAAAATCTTAACACCTCAGAAGATTGCACTATTTTCTATAAGATTGCAGATTTATTTGGGTCAAGTAGAGATCGGTTTTGAGGGATTGGTTCATTTCGAGTGTTGGTCATTTTCATTGTTAATCTTAGGTTTAGTACTAAGTTTAGAAATCTCTTTGAAACCCTTATCTTTTTCTATTTCTTTGATTATTGGGTTAGATCTAGGATTGAAGTATCATCATATCATTAGATCTGATAAGTTGAGATTCAATATTTTGCTTGTAGTAAGGTCCCATTGTGATTACCAACATTTTCACATTATCACTGAGTTGTTTATGCATTGTCAAGACCTGACATTAGAGACCTTGGGGTTATCTCTTGAGGCTTGTTGATAGAGATTTACCTTTCAAGAGAGATAGGATATTATATTCTGTCTGAGTTGTTGCTTTGCAGAAAACATCATCAACACTACAGATGTCTGAAGATGAAAAATTTGCAATGTACATGCAAAAAATTGATGAGCTGGTAAGTGGAATGAGAGGCCTTGGTGCACAAGTTAAAGAATCAAAAGTGGTAAAGAAAGTTCCTAGATATCTTCTTGATTGTTATAGTGAAAAATTTTATGCTATTGAGGAAGTTGTAAATCTTAATAATTATTCTAGAGATCATATGATTGGTACACTAACTTATTTTGAGATGAGGAAAAAGGGATTGAAAAATAGCACTAATGTGGAAGCTGCCTTTAAAGCCAGTACATCAGAAAAGATTGAAGAACCTATTAAGGAAGATCTAGATGAACTAGAAGCTAGCTTTGAGAGAATAATGGAGGGAACTAGTAAGTAAAAGGGTAAATTACTTTCAAATGTTTTAGTTGTGGTGATATAGGTCATTATGCTTCTAGATGTCCAAAAAGAATTGAAAGAAGTAAACATATAGAAGGAAAGGAAAATAAAGGAAAGATGGTCAAAAGAGCATATTATGTCAATGAAGATGCTGGAATTTCTGATGATGAGTCTAATTATGGAGATTTTGATAATAATGAATGCTTGTTCTTGGCTTTAAAAGATGAATCTACTCCTGCTAACAATAAAATATGTGTGAAGGAATGTGCTCTGGAGAAAGTTGAAGGTACTATGGTATCTTCTTTTCATGTTAAACAAGAGAATAATTGTTGGGTTGTTGATAGTGGCTACTCAAATCACATAACTAGTGACAAAAGTAAGTTTGTTAAGCTTGAAAAATATGATGGAGGCTTATTTAAGTTCAGAGATGATTCTGGTACTAAGATCTGTGGGATAGGTTCAATCAATTTTGATGGCAAGCATAATATTGATGATGTATACTATGTTAAGGGTTTGAGACAATCTCTTGAGTGCTGGAAAGATGTGTATTAATGGATATAATCTTGTGTTCAAGGATGAAACATGTGAAATCATAAAAGGGTTTGAAATTGTGATTGTTGCTAGGAAAAGGATTGAAGGAAACATTTATCAACTTAAAGGTGTTGTGATAGACATTTCTTTATGTTTCAAGTTGATGACAATTGGTTATGGCACCGGAGGATGTGTCATATGAATTTGACAATATGGTGAGAATCAATGCAATAAAAGTTGTGAGAGATTTACCCAAAATCACAAAGCTGGTTAATGTTGTCTATAAGAATTGTTAGTTTAGAAAGCATGCTAGAAACACTTTCAGAACAAAGGAACCATCTACTACCGGACTACTAGAATTGATTCATATAGATCTTTGTGGTCATATAAGGGTGAGAAGTCTACAAGGTGACAAGTATTTTATGCTTTTGATTGATGATTATTCTAGAATGACATGGGTTACTTTTCTTAGAGAGAAATCTGATGCATTAGATAAATTCAAGAAATTCAAAGCTATGGTTAAAAATGAAATGGATTTGAAAATAAAATGTTTGAGATTTGACAGAGGTGGTGAATTTACCTCCAAAGAGTTTAATATTTTTTGTGAATTTCATGGAATAAGAAGACAATTGTCTACCCCTAGAACTCCTTAGTAGAATGGAGTTGCTAAAAGGAAGAACATGACAATTCAAGAAGCTACTAGAAAAATGATAATAGAGGTTGGTGTACCAGAAGTCTACTAGAGAGAAGCAATTCACACTGCTTTTTATGTGCTACACTGAGTTCAAGAAAAAGCTAACAACACTAAGACTCCCTGTGAGCTTGGTTTGGAAATATTCCTATTGTTAAGTATTTCAAGGTATTTGGAAGAAAATTTTATATTAGAAGAGATGAAGAAAATATAGGAAAGTTTGATGCAAGATGTGATGAGGGTATCTTCCTTGGATAATCTACAAGAAGCAAAGCTTATAGATGCTACAATAAAAGGATGAGAAAGGTTGTAGAAAGAAAAAATGTCAAGGTTGATGAAGCATTGGAGAATTCAATTGAAGTTGATGGATATGTGTCAGATGAACCTGATTGTAGAGAAGAAGTAGAAAAGGTTGAAGGACAAGAAACACATAATGAAGAGGAAGAAGCTCCATAAAAAGCTCCTAAAACCTCTAAGTATGTACAAAAGAATCATTCCAAAGATCAAATCATTGGAGACAAGAGGAAAGGCGTATTGACAAGAAGTAAAGTTGTTGAAGTTCAGGTAAATTACTACTTACTTTATAAAGTTGAACCTAAGATTGCGAGTGAGGCATGTAAGGATGAACATTGGATGAAATATATGGAAGAACTTATGCAAATTGAGAAAAATAAAACTTGGGAATTGGTTCCTAGGCCAATAGATAAAAACATAATTGGAAGCAAGTTAGTTTTCATAAACAAATTGAATGAGAATGGAGAAGTGGTAAGAAATGAGGAAATTCTTGGGTGTAAGGGTCACTCACAAGTGGAAGGTATATACTTTCAGGAAAAAATTTCCAGTGGCTAGAATGGAAGCTATCTGAATGTTTTTGGCATTTGCAGCACATTAAGATTTCAAGGTTTATCAAATGGATGTGAAGTATGCCTTCCTAAATGGAGAGTTGGAAGAAGAAGTTTATATGGAACAACCAAAGGGATTATAGTTATTAGATCAACCAAATATGGTTTGTAGATTGAAAAGGGATTTATATGGGTTGAATCAAGCTCCCAAATATTTGTATGCAAGGTTGGACAGATACATAATTCAACAAGGTTTTAGCAAAGGTACCACAAATAGCAATATTTATTTCAAAATTGAAGATGATAAGATCTTGATAGTATTTGTGTATGTGGATGATATTATCTTTTGAGGAAATGAAACTGTGTAAGATGTTTGCTGAAGAAATGCAAAAAAGAGTTTGAGATGTCTATGTTTGGTGAGATGAATTTCTTTCTTGGACTGTAAATCAATCAAACAAACAAAGGGATTTTCATTTCACAATCAAAGTATGCAAGAGAAATGTTGAAGAAGTTTGGGATGGATGGTTCCAAACTGGTGTGCACTCCTATGGTAACTAGCTGAAAATTGAGTAAGGATGATGATTCACCTAAGGTTGATCAGAGCAATTACAGATCCATGATTGGTGGACTACTATATCTAACTGCTACCAGATCAGATATCATGCATGCATTTTGTCTTATGGTTATATTTCAAGAGGATCCTAGAGAAACATATGTTGTAGTTGTCAAGAGGATATTCAAATATCTAAAAGGAACTTTAGATCTTGGCTTATGGTATCCTAGGGATACTGACTTTACACTAAGTGCTTATACAAATGCAAATTGGGCAGGCTATGCTAATGACATAAAAAGTAAAAGTGGTGGTGCATTCTTTCTTGGATGCAGATTGGTGTCATGGTTAAGTAAAAAGAAAGATTTGGTATCCTTATCCACTACAGAGGTTGAGTATATTATAGATCCATGATTGGTGGACCGATGTATCTAATTTCTACTAGATCATATATCATGCATGCAGTTTGTCTTGCGGCTAGATTTCAAGAGGATCCTAGAGAAACACATGTTGCAGCTGTCAAGAGGATATTCATATATCTAAAAGGCACCCTGGATCTTGGCATATGGTATCCTAGGGATACTGACTTTACACTAAGTGCTTATATAGATGCAGATTGGGCAGGTTGTGCTGATGATAGAAAAAGTAAAAGTGGTGGTACATCCTTTCTTGGATGTAGATTGGTGTCATGGTTAAGTAAAAAGAAAGATTCAGTCTCCTTATCCACTGCAGAGGTTGATTATATTGCTACAACATCTTGCTGCACACAAGTTTTGTGGATAAGACAAATATTGAAGGATATCAGAGTTATGTATGATGATCCCATCTCCATTTTTTGAGATAATACAAGTGCAATTAACATTTAAAAGAATCCTATGATGCACTCAAGGAAAAAGAATATATCTATTAGGTATTACTTTTTAAGAGAGAAAGTTATGGAGAATGAAGTAAAGCTTAAGTATGTACCTACAAAGGATCAGATTGTTGACATATTTACTAAGGATCTTCCTAAAGATACTGTTGAGTATTTTCAAGAGAAGTTGGGGGTTATTACCCCTCCTTTATTGAATTAGATGCATATGGATATGCATCAGTCCAGTGTATCTATGGATCTATCTTCTTTCTGGACTTATGTTTGGTGGCTACCTCTCAGGGGGAGTAGGTAGTGTCATGAGTTGTCATTATGTAGTTCATTGGGTATACTGCTAAGGGGGAGTATTCAATGCTGGTATAGATCTTAGTTCAATTTAAAATGGAGAGATCAATGCAAAACATGCTTTTCCTTTGTCATTCATGTCAAAGGGGGAGAAAAAGTATCATGTGAAAAAGCTTACTCATTTACAAAAGTTGCAAGAAAAGTTGTTCAAAACTATTGTGTTGTTTTTAATGGTTTTCCACATCATGTGTTGCCATAAATGAAAAAGGGGTAGATTATTGGAAATATAAGGTGTTGTCATTGATGTCAACTATGTGTAGATAAATTTGGTTATTGACTATATATGTCGAGGACATTGAAAAAATTGTAATAAAGAAGTTTTGTTGTTTGTGCATGTATAGTTGAGATTTTGAAGAAGTGTTGTGAGTACATGGAGTTATCTTTATGTTGCTATTTCTAGAAGCGTGTTGGAATAAAGTAATGAGCTAGAATGATGGTTCTGGTACTTGGTCTACAAGTGCTTTTGAGAAAATTTGATAAATAAAGAAAACAATGTCTTGCAGGTATTTAGTGTATGCTCTGGGATGTTTTCCACTTTTCTTTTATATTGATTCTATGCTTGTGCGGATATGAGGTATTGTTCATTATTATTGGTATGTTCTATATCTAGAATTTGGGTTTTTGAATCGTTGTACAATGCGAGATATTTTCACCAGTGTGTGAACTAGTTATTCAATGATGTTCTCTATTGTTTGGGAGAAATGTATTTGCTTTGTATTTCTCTACATTGTGGTTTCAAGACTTGCAGTTCTGAAAATAAGTTGATAAGGTTGCTTTCTTTCTTGGTTCAAGAGGAATTCAGATCGTGTGTTGCTATTGATGAATTTCTGAGTTACAGTGTATTTTAGTAATTGACAAGGTTATTCAAATGTACAAAATATTCATACTCTTCAAGTGAAGTTAGTTGTGAAGCTTCTAGATGGATTTTCAAATGTTTATTACTTACTATAGATCATGTTCAAGTAAAGTCTATTTTTCAGATAGATTGGACCAAGTCAAGGATGCGTGTACCTAATTGTTTTATGTGTTTGCACGGGTATTGGCTAACCTTGTGTTTAAAACTATATGTGAGGCTTGTGGAAGAATGTTGAAGTGTGTTGGGATCTATTTGGATCCTAATTAAGGATTTATGTAGGTCATCTTTCATTCCTATCCACCACGGGAATGTTTGGGTGCCAACCTATTTCAAATTTGAATGTATAAAGGCTAGTTGTCGACTTTCTCCAATGGTTTCAAAGTTTTTGAAGAAGAGGTTGATATAAATATACATGTTGTTGATGCAAGAGTGAAAAAATAAGAGTAAGAAGCAAGATAGATGAGAGATTGTTGAGAGTGAAGTGTAATGAGATGCGAATTTGAATAGAGCAGTGTGAATTTCATGTCAGGGATCCTAAGGCAGTGAGTTGAAGGCATCCAATATCTTTCATGTGAGACTACGAAAATGTGCGAGAAATTGTGATGGACTCCTTGTTGCATTGAGAAGTGTTTCTTTGTGTAATATTATTCTGCTATCTTCTTGTATTCTTTCTATGGCAGTGAGCCCTAGCTATGAGCCTTTTTGGATAGTGTTTCATATTCTGGCAATGAGCCTTTGTATTCAGTTTTGGAATTATTAAAATTGTGAGCTAATCCTCACTATGGTTTTTTCCTCATTAGGTTTTCTGTGTAAATATGGTGTTTTTATGTGTATGGTGTTGTGATTTTAGTTTTTGTTATCTGCACTTTATGTTTAATCAAACTAGCAGAATAAGGGTTGAATGGATGTTTGTGAATCTAATTATTGTTGAGGGTTTTGAAGGTATAAATTGCTACAACTGATTCAACCCCCCTCTCAATTGTCTTGCTCATTTCAACACATAAGTGGTAGCATAATTTAACCCAAGTATACAAGTCTACATAATTCCTCTCCAGTCTTGGTTACACAATGAAGGAAGTGTAATTTCTTAACTTTATATTTCTTGGTTAGTGGAAAAAATGTTTGATGTAAAGGTGGAGGACCTTGGTAACTTAATCCTTTAGTCTCTTTCGATGGTGTTTATTCCAAGAGGGGATGGATATCGTGTTCATTCTTTATGTCACATACTTTTTTTCTCAAGATTCTAAAGCCTTGTCCATAACTTTGTTCCAAGTTAATAGGTGTGTTTGTAACTTTATGCTCATATGATGGGGGATTAGTTGATGTTCCTTACATGTGATTGTTATTGATAGGTGCTTCCATATGCATTGGTTGAGGTATGTATTGCAATTCAATTTTCAGATGTAAGAGGGTGAACATTTTAAGTGGTGGTATAATAGGTGGGGCTAGTTGTAGGTATGGGTGATTAGGAAAATCTTATGAAAGGATAAAAGGTTGCATTATTCTCAAGATTACACAAATAATTATGTATGAACTAATTCATGCTCTCCTCATCTTGTCCCAAGATATCCACCTCATGAGGACATGCATTGGGAGGTAAAGGATCATGAATATTCTCATTTGAATTAGGGTCATCACCAAATAGGAAACTTGAAACATCGACCAAGGATTTCAAAGAAGTGAACATCTTACCAAAACATTGATCCATCATGATGATATAATGTTTGTACTAAGGTTCAAATTGTTATGCAATAAGTGACTAGAAAATAGATAACAAATCCAAAGAAAGGCTCCTAATAGGGTTTTGTCACAGAAATATAGGTCCCAAAAGGTAGGACAAAGGCACCCAGGGCATCTGTGTCCTAGGTAGGGTTTTAGAAACTTCAAAGTTTGATTGTTTAGTGTGCGATTTAGGGTTCTCAGATCTGTATGCAAACATGTCTAATAGTGAATTTTTTTCTAGATTTTGTTGATCTTATGATTGTGAACTTAAGAATGAAAACATGCAACAATGTTGAAAATACATGATAGTTTTGAAATGAAAAAACAAAATTCACATAGCAAAATCCTATAGAGAATAAAGAAACAAAGATTCGATTCAAATTTCAGCCATAAAATGTAGGACAGAGGTGCCCAGGGCATCTATGTCTTGGACAAGGTATCTGGAAATTCAAAGTTTGATTGCACTTGTTACTATTTAAGGGTCCCAATTTTGTATACAAATAAGTTTGACAATGTATATTTTTCTAGATTTTGCTGATTTTATGACTATTGAAATGGAAAATACAGTGTGCAAATGTGTGAACAATGATTAAAAAATTTTGAATGCAATTTTTAGATGTAAGATGCAATGATTGACTAATTTGAAGATGCAAAGTTTTGAAAATGATGATTTGATGCAATTTTTTTCACTTTTTTTTACCTATATGAATGTAATGCACAATTTCATAACTTAATGACCTAATGAATGCAATTTGAATGTAGATCTGATCTGAGATGACTGAAACAAGCCCTATTTTAGCCTTTAATGCAATATGAATGCAATATTTTTTATATTTTTATGAATTTTTATGATGCAAAAATGAAACCTTAAATGTAAAATGCAAAAAAAATGATATACAAAACCTAGATCTAGGGTAAATTATGGAAAATTTTAGAAGGTATATAATGTTAACATGTTAGGTTCACCAAAATGAAACATGGGGAAAGGGGAAACCTTTGAGTTTTCACCTTAGGGTTTGACACCTTTCCCAAATGTTTTTGTAAAATGTATGGATGTGTTGTATGGGGGGGGGTATTGATTGATTTGGAATGGAATGCAAAGTTAGAATGAGGGTTTTATGGATTTGAATAAGGTATGTTATTGAATTACATCCTGATTGGTGAGTCAACCAACCCTTAACCAAATCTGAAAATGTCCTAATGATGAAATACAATTATCTAACTAGGGTAATAGTGCAATTTACTATTCTCTTGCAAATATAGAAGAAACAAAAATTCACAAACAAATTAAGACAATAGAAATGAGTAGAATAGGACACTGTGCACTTGTGATTCATATTTGAGGCACAAAATGGAGGAAACAAATGCCCAGGATGTGAGTGTCCTTGTAATGTTTGTTTAGATATGTTTTTGCAGTCCCCTAATGTTGGATTTGAGTTTTGGATTCCTTCCTGCAAATCTACTTGAACACTATCGAATATTCTTGTAATTGATTTTTTGTGGGTTGACAAGATGTAGGTCTTCAAATGTAGAAATGAATAAATTGTCTTCAAGATCCTTTCAATCCTCTTCAAACCTAAGATATGCACATTCACAAAGTGAGGAAATATTGGGCCATTTAGGGGCTTGCCTCAATCAAAACCCATGTAAGTGTTTCCACTTCCACAATGACAATTTTGATGATAAAAACGATAATGGATAGGAAGGAATGATGAAATCACAAATTTATGCAACTCACCACCCTTCAATGGATTCCTTGAAGGAATAAAGTCATGCACATCACTTCAAGGTCTTGAATCTTGCTTTGATTGAATGCTTGAATGCTTGAATTACTTTGGAGACCTATAAGAGTGTTAGTATTCACAAAATAATGATAACATATACACACATAAACTCACATAGTATTTGACATGATGCTAAGATCTTGAATTGTGGCAATACAGATCTGAAATGTTGCTCTTGAATGATCTTGATGATAGTAATTTCTCTTAATGTTCACCTCTTGCTAGCTGATCTTCAAATGATGCAATAACTAGGTATTTATAATCATTTATTCAATTTCCCAAAAATTAAATCTTGATGGCCAACTTTAGACACTTGAATTGCAAATATTAAATTGCTGACACCAACATATTTGAAATTGGAGCCAAAATAGGGTGACACTCATGCCTAGGGTGTGAGTGTCCTTGCCCTATTTTTAGGTTTTTAAGTGTTAGGGCAAGGTCTTAGATAAATGCAATTGTTTCCCACTTGTAATTCATTGGTAATTGTTAAAAATGGGCCATAGAATGCATAAATTAGGAAATTAAACTCAATTAGGTCCAGTAATTTAAGGGGGGACAAAACATAAGGTGAAATTGTCAAGGGTGAAAATTTATGTCAGTACAAGGTTGTAGGCCCTTTCATTGGACTAATGTATATTTAATACCATGAGTGTAAGGTTTCTTGGTGTGTTTTTCTAGTAGTACATTTGGTTCCAAAAAGATGGATGTGTCCTCATTAAATAAGGGAATAATTTTGAGATAAAACTAGCAAAATTCCTAGATGAGAGAAATTTGGCCCTAAACTTATAAATTAGTAGAATATATAGGGTTTTAATCTATTTCTATAATTAACAAAAGATATATAATTTAATAATATTTTCTACTTTCTAAATAATGAAACTTGTTGTCCCATTTATGTACTATAACAAAATTGCTCAATTTTATGTTATTGACTCTTTTATCTTATACTTATGCCTAGATATGTGTGTAGAGACTAAGGTATAATAGGTAAGGTTTCTATAGGGTGTGTTTGTTCTATGAGCTCAAAAATATGTTAATCTCATTTATAAATAATGTTGACCTAGGATATATTGTAGAGCTCTAACTATAGAGGGTGGAATTATCTCATAGGCCACAATCTCATTTGAGGTATGACATCAACAAATTTCTAGAGTTAATCTCTTAATAATTAATCACAAATTATAATGAGAAAAACATATATTGGGTTACATTTCAAGAAAATATATGAATTCCTCCTATTTACTAAAGGGGATGTGGAAGCTCAAAGTCATATATATATATATATATATATATATATATAGATATATATGATGTCTAAGGCTTGGGTATTAGATTCTAAACACTTATTACTTCACTACACTCTTTAGGGAGAATATAACTTTTCCAAAAATGATAACTATTTTGAGGATATTTGAAAACCCTCAACATAAGGTTTCTAGCCTAAAATTAAAAAATACTACTAGTGATGGAAAAAAAATTGGTAGATTTTTGAAAATATGCTTAGTGGCATTATTTTTGTAATCACTAGGATCATAAGAGAATAAGGAAAGAGCGTATGGTGGATATTTATAAAAATCCCTAAATTTTTTATGGTTTTGTAGAATACAACCATAGAAAGAGATTTAATACCACTTGGAAGGAACCTATAAATAAACTAAAGACAATACACAAATATGTGTAGAAAAAAAGAGCAAAAAAATGCTTGTGTATTATGTTTTTTTTACCACTTTAAGGGAGAAATCCTCCCAAAAAAGCATGAACTCTAATTAAAATATTCAATATGCTTTATGTTTTGGAAATATTTACAATGTAGAGTCTTGTGAAAGACAAGTTTTTCTATCCCATGCATGTAGGATAATTTTTTTTCTAATTTACTGCATATGAAATGCAAATAATATGAAACCAATATAATACTAACTAATACATATATCAAAATGGGGGTTCACAATACAAAAATAGTTCTAATGGAGTTTGTGAGAAGATTTATTTCTCTTAAGGGTTTAGAAATTGATTTCTATTATAGGTGTTTTTATGAAGCTTGAGAGTCCACTATTAATGGTGAAAATGATTTTCATTTCCTCATGTGTGTGTATTAGAGGTTCAAGAGACCTCTTTAGTGTGTGGAAGGAGTTGTTACTTCATGGTGTTTGATTGGAATATTAAATGGATCTCATGGAGTATTTTGGGAATTATTTGAAGGCCATGGAGAAATCAATATAGTTTTCATCCCTCTTGATGGACTTTGCTTGTAAAGGGAGGTATTTTCATTTTTTTACATGATTTTATTTTCTTTGTTAATAAGGTTATGAAATTATTATAGGCTTGAATTGTCATGATTTAGAGCTTATGTATCTTTTGTTGAAAAAAAAAAGGGTGAAGAGAAGCTACAATATGAACTTATGCAAGTGAATTCAGATCTAAAAATAATATTACCAAATCAAAAATAAACATGTGATTGCAACAAACATCACAATATAAAAATAAGCAAACAAAATGTGAGACTAGATTTACATGGAGAAACCCTTTCAGGAAAAAATCCACCCAAGAAAAGAGGAAAAGTATATTATTAATTTTCCAATGAGAGTACACAATAATACACTTCAATACTGATCTCTAATCAACCTGACAACACCTTGTTACTTGCAAGAACTCAATATGAAACTACCATCACATGCCTCCAGTTTATAGAAATTGTGGGAGGTAAAAGCATGAATTGTAAACCAAAACAAGAGGCACAAAACCACCTGGAAAAACCCACACCCATCTTCATGGAAAACCAAAAGAAATAATTAAATATTAATTAAATATTCAAGACTCCAACATGGGAACCTAACTCATAGCCTATCCAACTCCTTCCTTTTCGGATGCTTGGATGACCTTTCCACTTCTCGATGGAATACCAATGAACACCTTTTCTTCTCCAATCTTGAATTCCCACTCCAAAACCTTTCATATTCCATTTTGGACACTTAGGAAAGATGCCTTATTTGTATTGGATGTGTAACCTCCACCAAAAATAAATCCTCTCTTTAAAATATAATTACAACATGCCAAAATTTAATATTTTTCTCTCATGTCTCCTAGAACACATTGCAAGGAACGTGAAGACATAAAAATGACATAGGATTACAAGGTTAATGTCACCTTATCATAAAATACTCCCACTTGAAATTATACATTGTAATTACATCCAAGAGATACAAAACATAAAAATAAAGTATAGTGATTAACGCCCATGGCCTTCCTACACTAAGAGAACTTAATTGTGGTCAATGGCTTCGTAAAATAATCTACAACATTATCCAAAGTGTCAAAATTTTCTATCAAGACCTTATCATTATCAATCATCTCTCACAAAAATTGATATTGAACATCATCAACATGCTTAGTACGAGCATGATACATAGGATTTCTAGTCAAACAAATAACACTCTGACAGTCACATCCAATCCTCACTGTCTTGCAATCAAAACCAATGCCATTACCAAGTCTCTATAACCATACCACCTCCTTAGAGGCATGTGTAGCAGCCATATACTCTACTTAAGTGGTGGAAAAACAAATTTTGGGCTGCTTCTTACTCATCCAACTCACTGCTCCTCCAAACAAAAAAAATACATAGCAACTGGTGGACCTTCGACTATCCAAGTCATCTGCCCAATTTGCATCAAAAAATCCTTGTATGTCCAATGAATTTTCCACATCATTAGTACCATGATAAACTAAAAATAATCAGAAGTACCTCAAAAATATCTAAACACCATCTTAACAAAAGTCCAATGCTCTCTACCAAGGTTAGACATAAACCTACTTAGAACTCCCACTGCTTGGGCTATATCTAGTCTAGTGCAAACCATTGCATACATAAAAATACCAACGACACTAGTATAAGGAACTATAGACATATCCTCAACATCATCATCAAAATTAGGACACATATCTAAGCTCAGTTCTTTATACTAACTGAATATAGAATAGTAATTGGCTTACAATCATGCATATTAAACCTCTACAAAATGGTATCAACATACTTACTCTAACTTAACCAAATATTTATGTGAACCCGATCTCTTCTTATTTCTATCCCAATAATATATTTTGTAGCCCCCAATTCATTCATATCAAATGTGCTAGAAATTTGTGTCTTGATCTCACTAATCATCAACTTTCTATTACCAAAAAATAACATATGATCAATATACAAAGAAATGATTAGAATCTAATCATCAATAACCTTAATGTAGACACAATGATCCTCCTCACGCCTAAGAAATCCCAAATTCAATGCAAAAGAATCAAACTTCTAGTACCACATCTTGGGTGATTATTTCAAACCATACAAATATCTCTTCAACCTACAAACCAATTGTTCTTTTCCTTTCACAACAAAACCGTCAGGTTGTCACATATAAATTTCCTCCTCAAGATCCCCATGCAAGAAAGTAGTTTTAACATCCATTTTCTCTATCTCAAAATCACAAGCAACAATAATAGATAATATGAATCTAATAGAATTTAATTTAGCAACAAGAGAGAAAATTTCTCCAAAATCAACTCCCTCTCTCTAGGAGTAGCCCTTAGCCACTAATTTGGCATTTTACCACTCTAATAGACCATTTGCTCCAAATTTATTTTTAAATAACCACTTGCATCCAATGAGATTCCTTCCTTTGGGTAAACTAACAAGATCCTAGGTGTCACAACTATCCAAATCCATCATATCCTCCTACATGGCCTGCAACCAAGACTCACTTTCCTCCTAAGAGAGAGCCTCCCTATAGGATCTAGGTTCATCATCAGTACTCAAAAAAGCAAATACACAATGAAAATTGGATGGGCTATACTTGTCAATTGGATTTTGTTGCCTTATGGATCTCCTCAAGGTAGGAGTAATGGGCTCTACCTATTCTTCTTTTTCTTCTGTTTGCTCATCTTACACATCCTTTGAACTATCTAAACCCTCTTCTTCTTCTCCATCTTCAAATCCATCTAATTGTTCTTCCATATGTGCATCTTCCTGCTTTTCAATCTTTGTCTCGAAGTGCATTGTATTTGTCTTATCTTTCTCTCTTGGTTGTTCTTCTCCCACGTAAGCTCTAAACTCCTTGAAAATCACATCTCTAGAAAAGATTATTTTATAGGTTAGAGGATTCCAAAGCTTATAACCTTTAACATTCTCACTGTAACCAATGAAGATGCATTTATGAGCTTTTGGATCCAGTTTAAATCACTTCTCTTGAGGCACATGAATAAAATCCTAACAACCAAAGACCCTTAAGTGTGAATTAGAAGGATTTATAGCTATCCAAACTTCATAAGGAGTTTTATCAATAAGATTTGAACAAGGAGATCTATTAATCAAATAACAAGCAGTACCAACCGCTTTTTCCCAAAAGCATCTATCAAGCTTAGCACCACTCAACATGCTTCTAGCTCTTTCCATCAAGGTTCAGTTCATTATTTATGTTACCCCATTTTTTTGGGGAGTATAAGTAGTAGTATTCTTCCAAAAAATACTTTCATGCTTATAGAACTCATCAAATTCCCTATAAATTTATATAAATATTTAATTCTCGGGAAATTAGAGAAATTCCTATAAATACCTAGTTATTGCATCATTTAAAATCTATCTAAAAAAATATCGAGAAACTTATGATCAAGATCACTATCAAGCAAGTCAAGACTAGCATTTTAGAGCATCATTGCAACAATTTAGGATCTTAATATCATGTCAAATCCTATGTGAGTTTGTGTGTGTTCACATTATCATTGTTTTGTGAAGGCTAACACTTTTGTAGGTCTCCAAAGAATTCAATAAAATCAAGCAAGAAAGATCAAGAGCTTGAGGTGATGTGCATGACTTCAGTCCTTCAAGGAAGCCATTAAAGGGTGGTAAGTTGCAGCACTTTGTGATTTCATCATTCCTTCCTTTCAATTATCATTTTATCATTGACAGTGCCATTATGGAAGTGGAAACACTTACATGGGGTTTGACTAAGATAAGCCCCTAAATGGACCAACATTTTCCCTCTCTTTGAATGTGAAAGTTTTAGGTTTGAAGAGGATTGAAGAGAGCTTGAAGAAAAATTATTTATTCTTGCATTCAAAGCCCTACATCTTGTCAAGACATAAAAACTTGCCTATAAAATTATCCTACAACATTCTGACAACTCTGCAACCAGAAATTAGAAGCTCAGATCTATCATTAGAGGACCCCAAAATTAGAGCAAGATACCATATTAGAGACCCATACACCCCTAAGCATCCCAGTCCTCCTATGCACACTGGAACTAATTTTTTAGGACAAGTACACAGTTTCTCGCACTTTCCAGAGCTACTTGCAATTTACTTTCCAGAGTTGCCTGTAATTTACTATTTTAGTCTGTTATTTTTTGGGATCTTGCATTTTTCATATTAGTTCATATAGTCTAATTAGGTTAATAATAACAAATAATTTCCAATCCATTTCCAAGACTCAAAAGGATTAGATCCAGGCCTGATTTCCTCACCTTTATGGTTGAAAGTCAACCTATTTGCCTTGTTGATTTGCATCCTAATGAAACCCTAGGAAAAGGTGGAATTGACTTTGGGTTTTGGACATTAAAACCTCATATACAATTTTTTCTATGTTTCACTTTGGTGAACCTAATATTTTAACATTACATACCTTCTGAAAATTGCATCCTAGATCTAAGATTTGCATTGCATTATTTTGCATCTTTCATTTAGGGTTTCATTTTTGCATCATAAAAAGTCACAAAAATTCAAAAAATTGCATATCGTGTTACATTGAAGGTTGCATTAGGATTCATTTCAATCACCTAGATTATATCTAAATTGAAAATTGCATTCGTAATTTTCATTTGCATTGTTACACATTTTCATTTGTATCACATTGTCTAAATTTGAGCAAATTTTGGAAAAAATACTCAGTTACAGACCTATTTGCACACAGAAGCGGAACCTCTAGACATAATAAACAATAATTTTTTTAATTTTTAGAACCCCTATCAAGGACTCAGATGCTCTTGGGTGCCCCTGTCCTTGTACACTTACATTAACGATCTTTTTCACACTTTTGTGTCTTTGTCTCTTTAGTCTGTTTGTGCTTGTAGAACTCTTTTTTGACATTCTTAGTTGCATTCATTTTGGAATTTTTCATTTGGCTCAAAAAGTGTTAAAAATTTAAAAAAAGTTGCATGGTTTTATTTCATAATTGCATCAAAATCATCATTCTCAGATTTAGGCATCTTAAAATCAATCAATTTGTGCATTTTAGAATAGAAACTTCCATTCAAAATTGTCATTTATTGTTCACATACTGTTTCACACTTGGCTTGGCATAAATTAAGCAAAATTTGGAAAAATATTCATTGTTCAAACTATTTGCAACTAGGTCTAGAATCCTTAAACAAAGTCACACACAGTCAAATTTTGAACTTTTGAAAAACCAACCCAACACTCAGATGCCCTTGGGTGCCTTTGTCTTCCTACTATTGACTGAACCAATTTTTACATAGACCTGTATTGTGATATTCCTTGTCTTCTTTTACTGTTTGATTCTTGTTTCTGGTCATTTTACTATGTTTGTTTTTTTAGTATTCATCTTGGGTACACTTAGTGTTTTGAAACTCGCATGAGCTTCATGACTTATTGTCCTATTTCCAATGTACTTCA
>VDFB02270343.1:0-37419 GCA_007258455.2 Sequoia sempervirens
GACAACCAGTAACGTGAAGGACCTTGTATATATCCGTTCTAATCTTCATCTCTCATTGCATTCCATCACATGCTATACAAAGGGGCCTAGTAGGATTTGGGATATGCATCCTAAGATGCCTGACATTGATGTATTTGTAAATGCATTAACATGGCTCAATCCCATTGTTGAGGATTCTAACACAAAAGCAATATCCTCTAATGCATCTTCATTTGGTTATGATAGTGTAGTTGATAGTTGTACTCATTAGAACTAACCTTACTCTCCCAAAAAATTTGATGATGTGGATCTCCAATTTTAAGAGAATGGTGTAATGTTTTTATTAGCATCTAATTTTATCAATATATTTGTTTGATGATGAAATTATTCATATGTATAGACATTTTAGAATATAGTAACAATGGGTCTATATTGCATTAAAGACATGATATTTCCACAGTCCATGTAATGACTGTTAATCCTCTTCCTAATGATGGATCATAAAGTGTGATATGAAACATCGATGCAGAAAAGCTACACAATTTACCAGAAGCTTTTCAATTCTATATTACTTCTAAAATAACGAAAATCTCCTCTAATAGGCTAACTTGTGCTCTATATCTTTGTGTATAGGTGTGTATACACATATAAATATACATACATATATTTTTTGTTTTCTCTCTCTATATAGAAGACAAAACAAAAGACATAATAGAGAGAGAGAGAGAGAGAGAGAGAGATAACGCATAAGCTATATAAGATATATATATATATATATATATGAAAATCAAAAGAGACACACATAGTGTTCTCTCTTAATATATAGAACACAAAACAGAAGACAATATATCGGGAAAGAGAACATAATATAAATATATCGGAGATTTTCATTAAAAATGTTAAGATATTATAAGATAGAAAATGAAAATATCTTATATGTCTTTTGTGTAACGAAAAGATATATGTTATTATATATGTGAGTAATCTAAATATGACTCCCAAAGCTCTATCATTCTCCCTTACACAGAATCCTCCACAAACCCTATTTGCTACTATAGCCTCTCATGGCTCCCTTATGCTTCCAATTAAAACAATGGATTCGGAGAACCTCCTCACTCTTCCCTTGCACCAAAACCTTATTCGTCTCGAGCAACCTTCCCTCCAAACCCTTGCAATGTCCACCCAAAAAAGAATTGTGCCAAGATAAATGTATCTACTCATATCCCATAAACCTATTAGTATATGGATGCCCTAAAGGGTGCCCCCTCAAATTTAGATCAAAACAAATTACAAGATAATCTTGCAACTTGGCAAACAAAGGATGTGAATGTCAGCCCTAATACCACCTTATTTACCAAAAACCCTAAATCCACCTCATCTCATGGCTATAAGACAAGTTTCTAAAAATCTAGTTTAGTTGTTAAAAAACGTCAAGTTTAACCCTAAAATCAACTTTGATGTAATGTCCCTAGGGTTTACTAACACATTGAAATTTTAAAAAACAAACCCAAGTTATTACTGTAAAGCCCTAGTGCATGCCAATAAATACCACAAATCTGGAAACACTGATAAATAAAGATAGATGTACTCAGATCCAAATATATATATATATGCCAAATCAGGGTTTGTAGTATCAAATTTACATTGATCAGTAATCTGTCCTCAGATCATAACTGAACCTACACACATAAAGACTGATTTTTACTTATAAATGGTCTGTTTGCTTCTTAGAAGGTGCAAGGAGTACGCAGATCCGGATATGGGTGACTGTAGACCTTCATACAAACCCAGATCTGAAATAGATGACTCCAGATTTCCAGTACTTAGGTCCAGTTTGGGAACAGCAACCCCATATGCATGTAAGCAGCTACAATATTCTTCTGCTACTGTCCACAGACTGTCCTGAGGGTTTAGGGTTTGCAGTTGATTTCTATCTGAATGTGGAAAAACAGACCTTAGATCTGATACTCATTTCTGTCCAGCTACAAACAAAGGGTTGGAAAACCCCTAGATCTGGATCTGACCTGTTGCTGGTGATTTCTGCTGCTGGTTTGCAGGTCTGTAGCTGATTGCAGGTCCCTGGAGGGTACTGTTTGGCCGCCCAGCAATCCCAGAGGTAGCCACCAGTGTGATGAGAGTAGGTGCTGCCCTGATAAAGCTTCAAACTCACTTCCAGAAGTTGTGCCACCAATTGTCACTGGCTTGAGGGTTTCATCCCAAGCAGTGCCAAAGTGCAAATTGTGAATTGCTCAGATTTGCAGACCAGGGGGTTTCGTCCCTGAGTGCATACAAACCGGATCTGTGATGAAGTGGGAATAACCAAAATTCTCTCAAAACCACCTTCTCCTTCGCTACCACAGATCTGTAATTAACGAATTCAAATAAGCTCAACTCAATTCCCTGAATGGAAATTGCAAAAAGGACCAGTGAGGTTTGCGTCCCACCTATCCAGCTGGCTTGAGGGTTTCATCCCAAGCACAGGTATTCTGCAAAATTGCAATGACCGAATTCAAAACTGGATGATGATAAATGTCAGATCATTCACTCTTTTATATCTGTTTGTCCTTAGGCGCCAAAGTCCCCAAGTTGTCTCCAAAAGAAAATTCAAATATTTAAACTTATTAATTTATAATGCTGGCCGACCCAGCTAATTTATTTTAAAATATTTATTAATTTATCTTTATTATAATATTATATACTATTATTAAACTAAAATATTATTGCTCCTATACGGAAGGGACACGACATTTGATTTGGAGGTGTCAAGATCTTCAAAAATCTTTTAAAATCTAGAGCCCTAATTAGCAAATTTCATGGTTTTTGGCCAAGCCTTAAAGGTCTACACAAATGGCGTTCAAAATCTTGGGAGTCTCTATTGGGCAAAGGTTGAAAAAATTTCATGTGCTAAATAATTTTTCATCATCCCTTGTGCCTCACAAGAAGATAAAATTTTAATCCTCAAATCTAGTACTCGGTGTTGGGATGAGCATTTCTTGTGTCTGAAACAATGGTATCATTCCTTTAATCCACAAGGCAACTCTTTACCTTCAGTTCTGGTTTGGATGCATCTACCCTACTTTCCTCTTTGATTCTAGTGTGACTCTACCATTAGATATTCATTGGGTAAGTTCATTCATGTTTCTAATAGAATTGATTCCTCATGCATCACCTATGCAGAAAATTGCATCGAAATGGACCTTGCTAAGGGTCTCTCTAATTCAATCCCCTGGATAAAGTATGGTTGGAGATGGTCACAACCTCTCAACTATGTGAACATCCCCTTCACATGTTGTAGGTGCTTCGTATATAGTTATTTCGTTGCCCATTGTCCGAGGAATAATTCCAGTGCCTCTAACATGCCTTAAAGAAATTATTCATCTTCTGCTACTTGGTGATGTGGGTTTAAGCATCAACATTTTTGGATTGACCCACATGATGATACAATGAAGACAATTTATTCTTAGTAACCTCAAGTTAAAAAAACTTTCTCCAAAGAAGGCACTCCCTTCTTCTCATAACCCAAGCTTGAGGGCCAACCTACCCCTTCAAGTTGAATTCCTTTGTTACTAAGATGGATGAATGTCATCCTACACCTACTAAATATTTGGTGACTAATTTTTCCCACTCTTGTTCCATGTCAAGGTCTCCTTAGTCTTTAGTTTACCCAACAACACCACTCACACCCCCCAAGTTGTCCTCTCAAACTTTCTCAATTTCTTCTAAGGATGGCCAAGAAAATAAGAATGATTGCTAGAACATATGTTATTAGGGGTCATACCCTTATAACATTTATATTGTTCTAATATAAGGTTATAAAACCTTATATATTATATGCTTTATTAAGCATGTCCCATTTAAAATAATTATAGTCTAATAACCTATTGTTTATTCATTATTTATGAATGGGGATTTTGAATAGGCCTGACTAATACCCCTTCGAGGATTTTGCCACCCCTTCTCCTATATTTAAGGAGGTTCTCTCTCATTTGAGAGTGTGTGAATTTGGAGCTTTGTAGTGAGTTATATCACTATGCACAAAAGGTATTATTGGCCATATAGAAGTAAGGAGAAGTGCCCCCAAGTTCAATCTATTTTTAATAGACTATATTTTGTAAGTGTTTTAATAAAATGATGTTTTAAGGGGTTTGTTACTTGAAAGGGTTTTCCCCATGTATATCTAGTGTAATTTGTAAAATCTATGCTTGTATGATTCTCATTTTATGTATTTTATATATTGTTTATAACGATTAGTATTCTAAGATCCTAATTTCCAACAATGACAAGGATTGGCAAGTAGTGCAAAAGGAGGATTCAATGACGGGGATTGGCAATTGGTGCAAAAGAAGGATTCCTCGCAAAGAGGAAAAGTCTCACATAATGTCTCTTTGATCCCATGTTAAGAAAGGATCATGAGCTCTTGGGTTTGCGGCTAATGCATCTTGTTTGGTCTAATGTATATAGTATAAATTGCCCCCATTTTGTTCCACAAGGTGTAGCTAATTTGTATATGTTGATCTAGCCCTTGCCATTTTGGCATGTTGTCTCACACCAAAACTATGAACTTAATGTATATTTTTTTCCATTTATAAATATAATGGGTAAGAGTCCTATCCCTTCCTACCGATCAATATATATATATATAATGGGTAAGAGTCCTATCCCTTCCTACCGATCAATATATATATATATATATATATATATATATATAAATAGAGAGAGAGAGAGAGAGAGAGAGAGTTCTCTATATAGAACACAAAAGACATGTATAAGAGATTTTCATTACTTGAGAAGTTATGTGTGTGTGTGTGCCCATACCCCCCAAGTGGCAAATTAAAGCTAAGTTTTAATAGGGAAACTTGCAATAACCGGGAAAATCCGGGGTTGGCTGAATTATAAGAGATGAACATGGAAAACTGATCTTGGCCATTTCTAAGAAACTTCCGGATGGAACAAATAATGAAGCTGAGTTCCAAGCGCTCCTTGCTGGGCTAAAATTATGTCAAGAAAAATGGCTTGACAATATCAATATAGAAGGTGACTCACAGATATGTATTAATGCAATTTGCAATCAACGAGTTGCAAACTAGAAATTTCACAGCACAAGCTTCATGGTGTGGCATAATGTAGCAAGGCTGAAATCTCATGGGTAGCTGGATCAACACTATCTCATACGAAATATTCCAATTCAATCAATCTCTGGTGTGTTTCAGTCCATGATCACATTGGTAAACATATGCAAACTCGATATATTGACTTGAGCCTTTTTACGTTGTAAGCACAATGACAAACTGCACTTTGGTTGCTGGTTGCATTTGCTCTTGCGCTATGGAGGATGTTGGCAACAAGGAATGTCAACAATCCCAGAGTTCTCTCAAAGAACCCATGTTCACAATGATTGGTTGCTGGAACTATTTTTTATAGTTTGTATTCTTGTAATGGGGAAGAAGATCTAGGGGAAGCTGACGGAAAATAATTTCCTCAAATCTGCCTACCAAGCCATGGCAGTATAGGCTATCTCTACATTCAACAAGCACCTTGTGGCTGGTAGCCTCGGCAATGTCTTTGATACAGGTAATGCTTGTGCTAATGAAAACTTGATGCAGGCAATAAGTATTTTCTGGCTGCTGCGCAACAATATGGAGACTTTTGAATCCTTCATTGGTCATAACAAGTCTCTCCTCTCTACACAACAGGTGGCGAGAGCATCCAAGCTGTCTATGGGCCCTTGTTTTTTGTTGCACTATAAATATAAGACAGCAAATTGTCAGGAATGTAACTCATCCCTCTTTGGAGGTGTTATAATCATGTTTTCTCTGTCAATGTAAATGGAAGCTACCCCCTTGGTAGCAACTTACATATCAAAAAAAGATGTGTATGTATGTGTATGAGAGAGAGCTTGTAATGAATGTTCCATCCATATTAAGAGGCTTTAATAACAGTTGTATCAATATCTATGTACATGCACCTGTAGCTTTGGAACATAATTAGAAAATGTGCTTGCAAGTCAGAAGGCTCCCATGTCTTCCATAAATACCACATATGAACTAAGTATTCCCAAGTGCTTTTATTAAGAGCCTAGGGTCAGCCCATGAAAAAGTGAAGACTAGGCAAAGGAAGACTTTATGAGCTTTGTTGGTGTCTTTCAATTCTATAGAGTTTACACTAGAGCTTCCTTCTACTATTTCACACAGCAGCCAAGATCAGGGGTATGAGACAACACTGATGTCTATCTAGATTTCTACCAAAGGAAACGTTTATCACTCTTCAATGAGGCCTACAGACTTGGGAACCAGGTACAAAGAAAGTCTAGTCCGGACTCACCAGACTCATCTAGAAAACTTGCCCATGATAGTAAAGCAGAAAATTAGAACAAAACATGAAAAAAAACACACTTAAAATGACCTGTAAGTTTGTAACACTTCAAAATGACATTCATTTCATTTGCAAGCAAAGCAATAAGAAAAAAAGAGCATTGAAGGAGCAAAAACAAATCCATTGAAGCAAAAACCAGCAAACATAAGGCCTACCTATTGCTTTGTGGCTTTGATACTAACATTTCTTGAAGGGTTTGGAGTCTAGACTCTTGGAGCTTAATTAAAGGTAATAAAATTATGAAAAATGGCAACCATTAAGGTCTATGCTACCTCTCAAACTCACTGGGGATTTCCACCCCCGAACACCGACTCTAGAATTAAAAAGCAAAAAATAAAAATCATTTTGGGCCACATTAGACCAAATTACATTTATACTTTTGGTTTGCCAAGTCAATCCTGATCATAAGTAATGCTCCTATAGCTGTGTCAGCATTTCAGACTTGTCTGAGAATGAGCACAAGACCCTGCGTAAAAGCTAGTGATACTGTGCTGAGTGATACAAACTCCTAGCTACTGTAGTTCATGACTCCATGTGATTTTTGTTTTTGATGCAATGGATATCATAATCCATGAGTTTTGTACACCTAAAACACTTGAGAAAAAGTATATGATTTAAAATGTTGTTTTCTTCAACTCAAAGCTGCTTTTGTACCTATTTTATCCATGTATACTTCTTAATGTGATAATTTGCTGCAAACAAACCACTCATAATGCAAGAATTACATTTTACTCGGAACCATTGAAATGACTAAAAACTACTCTAATAAACTTAGTTTTTCTGAACTGAACAGGAGCTAAAAGTGAACTCCATAAATGAACGTATGTACATTGAATTAACATACCTTGTTCTGGATTGAGAAGTTAATAAAATTGGTATCTACCAAAACTTGATATGGCGGCCCCAGTGCAGTATTGTACTTAAAAAAGAGTGCTGAGGAGACATTTGGTCTGGAAACACAAGATTAAGCAAAATAACTCATACTCTTAATATATATTAAAGGCAATTCAATGTTGCAAACTTGCAACAAAGAAAGCAAGAATAACCATCTACTACATCAATAAATTAACCACAATCACACATAATTTATTAAGAGACTAGCTGCAATATAATGACACATCACTGGGAGAGGCTGCTTTTAACATTTATATATCATATAATTGTTGTTTTACCAGATTGTATGACTTGAGTAAAGTAAACGTAACAGTAGCATGCATGTCTATACTTTGGAACATGTTTAATAAACATGCACGATTTTTGTTAAACTGACATGTTAGAGAATCTTTAATACAGAAAAGAATTCTCTCAAAAGCTTAAAGATGATGGAAGAAACAAATTATGTGTCAAAACACACTTTAAACACTTTATGTTACAAATGTAAAAGGAGTCAAGCCAGAAATTAGACTACAAATGAATTTGAAAATAGAAGAGTGAAACCCAATTCTCATTATAATTTCAAATGATGTTACAAAGAAGATATTTATCAACATGAGTGACTGTTCAATTTAGCTTCACGATGATTGTTGTTCTTCAATTGTATTGAAGTAATAATAACATAAAATATCTTTATTACATTTAATACAATTAAAAATTATGTACAATAGGCCATTCATGGCATAGTGTGATGGTTAAATTGTAGCATTGCTGTTGTAACTTGTAGCCACCAAGATTCAAACCCCCACTGGGCCATTGTGAGTGCGAGCATTGTGCCCTCACTAATCCATTGTGCTTGCGGGTTTGAACCTTTGCATTGAAGTTGATGGTGTACATGCCAGTAACTTTGTGCTCCAAACCCTTGCTGGGCTGGTGAGCTTGCAGATTTTGTGCTCTTGTTGGGCTACTAAGCTCACGGGTTCGGACTATTCGTAAAAATGCAATGCATGCATGTTGGGGACGAGGTCCCCCATTTGCAGTCTCACCTAGCTCGATCCAAGGTAGAAGTCATCCAAAAAAACAATTATGTACAATAGTGTTACATTCCCACCTTAATCCAAAGGTGGTGTTGCGAGACCAAGTATGTCTTTGAATATTTCAACTTTTTCATTTTCTCTTCCAAGCACTTGGGTCAAGATCTTAGCCAGTCGTTCTATAGTTAGGCAATATTTTAGCTATATGTTTCCAATTTTTACATGATTCTGAAACAAATGAACTTTTGTGTTGATGGGCTTGGTTCAGTCATGAAAAATTGGATTGCTTGCCATTTTGATTGCAGAAGTGTTGTCAAAAATGAGAGGTGTGGAAAAATTTGTTTCTCTTACAAATCTTCAAGAATCCTTCTAAGCCATAAAATTTATCTTGTTTCCTTTGAAGCTACCACATATTCTACTTCCATTGATGAGAGAATTGGTACTTATTGCTTCTTTAACTTCCAAGAAATGATGATCAATCGTAGATGCATTAAAACATTAAGTAGATTTTCCTTCTTCCAAGTAGTTTGCGTAGTCAAAATCTGAACATTCAACTAATTTGAAATCTTGTGCTTTGGGGAATTTTAGTCCATTGTGTTCAGTTCCCTTGAGATATCAAAAAAATCACTTTGTTGCCACCCAATGATTTTCTCTATGTTGTTGCATAAATCTAGAGAGACTCCAATAACAAAAGAAACGACCGATCTTGTTGTTATTGTGTAGATCAACCTTTCCATAAGTGGTATGTATTTAATTGGATCTAAAAACTCTGCAGTATCATCTGACCTAAATTCCATATTTGATCAAAGTTTCACCAATGTATTTTTGTTGAGTGATGGAAAATACTTGGATTTTTTAACTACTTCAATGCCCAAATAGTAATGAAGGTATCTTAGGTAAGTCATTTCAAATCCTTTCTGCAACTCGTCTTTTATTTTTGTGTGTTGTCATTGTTACCTGTTATGAAGAGGTCATCTACATACATGACCAAGTATACAACTATCCTATCAATTTCTTGAAAAAGAAAGTTGCATCTTCAAGCTCAAAATGCTTGAAATTCATCTTCAAGAGATGCTTAGTGAGCTTTTCATACCAAGATGTTTCACCAATTTGCACACCTTTTGCTCTTGATCTTCAACTACAAAACCTTCTAATTGATTAATGTATACCATTTCTTTGAGATCGCCACTCAAAAAAGTTGTCTTCAAATTCATTTGAAGGATTTTCCACCCATGTTGTGTTGCTAAAGAAAACAGAGTACAAATGGTAGTCCACTTTATTGTAGGTGCAAAGGTTTCATGTCAATGCCTTATTTCTAAGCATACCCCTTTGCAACAAGCCTAGCTTTATGTTTATCAAGTGAGTCTACTTTGTACTTTTTCAGAAATACCCACTTGCAACCTCTAATTTTACAAGAAGATGGAGGATCCACCAACTCCCAAGTCCCATTCTTCAACAAAGCATCATATTCAATTTTTATTGCTTTCCTCCACAGATCAATCTTTTCAGTTTCTTTGTAGGAAGTTGTTTATGAATCAATTGCAATGGTGATTTCTTCTTCTACATGCTAACTAAAAGTAAGACTTTGAAACTTATTTTGATTTCTTCAAGCGACTCCTCTTGCTGTCAAGCTTTGTGTATACTTCTAGTTCCCATTTTGCCAAATTCATCAAATTTGACATCTTTCAATTTTTGTGTTGCTCATTTTGGCCACTCTACCTTTGTTACATGACTTACACTTGGCACTTCATTTTCTTAATCAGATATTCAAATTCCTTCTTCCGTAAGAGGTATCACTTGGGTAAGGGTTTCTTGACTATTTTCTAAAACACATTCAGCTTCTGAATATGGTTGTTCTGAAATGCAATCCTTTGCAAAAAGGTATCACCTAAGTGACAATTTGTTTCCTTCTACTATTTCCAGTGTTATTGTCAACGTCCAAGTATCACCTCGGTGATGGCTTGAGTTTTCATTGTCCAAGGTATCACCTCAATGATGGGTTGAAACTTGATATATCTTTTGGAAATTTCTCAAGTAGGCTCAATTGTCGAATGTTGGCTAAATCTTTTGTGGTTTCACAGAATTAGACATCCCTTGCTTTTAGAAATCTCTTATTTTGTACATTGTACAAAATGTATGCTTTTGAGGATTCTAAATACCCCAAAAGAATGCATTTGTGACTTTTGAGATCCAACTTGTTCCTTTTTGCCTTAGGAATCAAGGCATAGCATCTGGATTTGAAAATCTGAAGATTCCACACTGATGGAAGATGATCACACCAAATTTCAATTGGAATCTTCATTCAAAGAGTTGTTGAAGGTTACCTGCTACATACATGGTAGAATGATGTCTGAGTTGCTTCTGCACAGAAATGCAATTCTAATCCTTTGAAATACAAAATTGCTCGAACCATTTTATCACAAGTTTGTCCATCCTCTCAACTACTTTGTTTTGTTGAGGAGTGTATGGCACTTTGAGGTGATGCTTGATCCCATTTTTCTTGAGATAGTCTTCAAACACCTTTGATGTGAATTCACCACTATTATCAGTCCTTAATGTGCCAATCTAAAATTGTGCATCATTTTCAGCCATTATGCAAAAACTTTGAAAAGTTTCAGAGGCTTCTAATTTGTACTTCAAAAAATAGTTCCAGGTCATTTTGCTATAGTTATCAATGAACAGCATGAAGTAATTATTTTCATCAACCGAAGAAACTGGCATTGGACCACAAAAATCAGAGTGAATCAACTACAATTCCCTTTCAACTCTCCAATTTGATTTTTGAGATGGTTCTCTTTGTTGTTTGGCCAAAATGTAAACTTTACATTTTTCAATTGTTTTGGGTAAAGCTGGCAAACCTACAAAACCATTCTATTGCATTATTTGAATGCTGTCATAATTTACCTGCCCAAATCATGCATGCCATAAAAGACTTGCTGAGCTGACTTCTTCAACAAGATGAGTAATATTTCTTGAAACTAAAGGCTTATCTTTGAGTCTTTAGCAATTTTCTTCCTTAAAACCAATCATGATGACTGAATTATCACTTTTCCTTCTAATTATTATTTCTCAATTGTCCAGCAAGATGGATCATCTTTGTTGTTGAATGAGCACTAGAGAGAACAAGTTTCGTTTTAGTTGAGGAAGTTGTAGCACATTTTAAAGACTAAAATCTAGAAGAATTGGTAGCTTGAGTCAAATTGTTTCTCTTCCTTCTGGTTGCAGATTTATCTGCCAAAAATACTGGTCCACAACTTCCTTCGTGAAACTCCTCTAAGAGATCCTTTCAAAAAGTCATATTGTGGGCACTAGTATCTAGAACCCAAGCATCATACCAAATTTGTTCCATTGAGGCACAATTGGCATCATCTGATGTAGAAAGAACAAAATCAACTTGCAAGTTATATCACCTTGGCAACAGCTAGCAAACTAAGTTGAATCAAAATCATGTTGTAAGTTATAGCCAAGGTGATAGCAAACAAATTGAGTTGAGTCTGAATTATTATCTTTATTTTTCTCTTTGTTAGCAATCTTTTGTTTTCTATGTGCCTCAATCTTTTCCCATGATATTTTGCATTCATGAGCCTCATAACTCCCTTTTGTACCACATCTTTTGTAAAATATATTTAGCCTATCATTTCTCCCTTGTCCTCTATTGCTTCCTTGGTCTCTGCCTTTTGTTGTTCTTCAAAAGCATCACCTGGGTGATAGGTTACCTGTCCTTTTGATAGACATAGCAAATGTTTTCCCCGACATTATCAGTTTTTTTCTTAAGGCTTTTTCTCTTTCAACCAATTTATCAGCCAACTGATCAAAAGTGAGTGACTTCAATTTATTACTTGCTTGCAATGACTTCAAATAGGTTGAAAATGTGGGGCAAATAACTTCTATTAAGGCAGTCATATATACATCAATATATGACTGATAGCCCAAATTTCAAAAGCCATACTCAAAACATCACCATTCTTCAATTGAAGATTAAACAATTTCAACTGCAATTGTATAAATTCTAGTTTTGAATGGGAATCATACAAATCCTTCAATTTTTAAGAGCCTCCCATGGTGAGCAGCATCCTTGAAAGTGACAAATATCAACTGATCAAAAGTGAGTGACTTCAATTTATTACTTGCTTGCAATGACTTCAAAAAGGTTGAAAATGTGGGACAAAGAAATCCTATTAAGGCAATCATATATACATCAATATATGACTGATAGCCCAAATTTCAAAAGCCAAACTCGAAACATCACCATTCTTCAATTCAAGATTAAACAATTTCAACTGCAATTGTATAAATTCTAGGTTTGAATGGGAATCATACAAATCCTTCAATTTTTAAGAGCCTCCCATGGTGAGCAGCATCCTTGAAAGTGACAAATATATCTACCAACTAAGGCTCTTATCAAGGCTTCCAGTTAGAAGTGTACCAACTATATATGTTATTAAATGCATGATCACTATTCAACTTCTATATTTTCAGAGGCAACAGTTCAACTTCCATGGTTTTGAAGACAAAAATTTGAAACGCAAAAAACAAAATCCAGGAAAAAATGAACATAATGCACCTATAGGGAATTGACCCCTCGATGGGAATATTTCACTGATATCTTTTCTCAACGAATATTTCAGTAGGCTCTCTTCTTTGACCTTCAATACTGCTTGAGTTTTTATTCAATCTTTTGATTGCTATACTGAAGACTTCTGCTGCTGATATTAATTCTCTTACAAATTAATTAAGAGGAGTAAAACATATGAGGGAAAACATAAGGAATGATCAATAAAATGAATGTGGGAAATGAGAGTTTCAAATAGCAAGAATTGAAGGAATGAAAAAGTGCAGCAAATAAATTTTGAATGCAAAAGAAAATTTGTTGTAGCTCTAATACTAATGTCAGGCCAGGAAATGGACTATGAATAAATATGAAAATGGAAGATTGAAACTCAAATCATTAATTTAAATGATGTTACAGAGTACATACTTATCAAAATGAAATAACTATTCAGTTCATCTTCAAGATGACTGTTCAACGTCTATTGTATTTAAGTAATAATAAAATAAAATACTATCATTACATTTATTACCTCCACCTAGGATTATGTACAATAGTATTGCAAAAGGTGAGTCTACAAGCAATAGAATTGACAAGAATGAGAATTCTTACACATTTCTCGGCAGCTTCTCCTTCACTGTATTCTTCTTGTTTGGATTAAGCACCTCTTCTTTGTAACTGTCAACCAATGACAGAAAATATATGAGCATACAAAAAGGGAATACTTCCTACATTTCTATGTTTAGTTAAACCACAGAATTCTATGTTTAATTGAACCACAAAAAAAATCTAAAATAGTACTGAAATAATTTTGAATCAAGTCCAACAAACCAAAATCTGAATATTCAATCATTTCCAAACAAAAAAAACATGAACTGGTTGCATAGCAAAAACTCAAAACGGATTAAATGCATTACCTGCGGATTGTTTTATGGCTAATTATTTTTTTCATCCTAGCAAATTTGGGTGTCTTCTTTGATTTTCCCATCTTTGATGAAGAACTCTACCACCTGAAGAAAAACTTTTAATCAGCAATGATGCCCCTTCTATAAGCTAAAAAGCTAAAAACTCCAACTCAGAACTTCAAAACCATACTCAAAGGTTGCAACTTTTATCATTGTAAAAGAGCTGACTTATTGAGCAACATCGCTTTTATAATCTAGAAATATATTTGTCCCATGTAAAAAATTTAACGCAACCAAAGAGTAATATCATAGCAGACCAATCATACACTGAAAAAACCCATGAAAACATTAATAATACATTTCAAGCTTAAGCACTCTTTTCATGTACCATTGGAAAATAAAAGATATTGTTTGTCTAAGCCTAGACACAAATCACAGAAACCATTATTGCATAAGTGTTTAGCTAAAATGGCTTGGTAACTTCTTTTATTGCCTTAGGCAGAGACTTACAATTGCTAAGACCTGCAGTTTCTTTTTCTGAAATATTGCATGTAAGGAATTGTATGAGAAGTTAGTTACAATACTGCATTCAAAGAAATTGAACAGTACCACTGAGATTTTGAAGGCCCCCATTCGATAAGCAGTTAACCTTTAGGTCAAAGAGAGGGAGGAGCTTCACCCATCAAGAGAGCCCTTATCCGATAGGCAAGATGTGGTGTGATTAATAGAACCAATTTTCTGCCTTTGTCCACAATTTCAAACTTGAGTACTATTTAGGTGTACCTTGTAAAATAAAAGATCAGGATTTTCTAAACTTTGGTAAATTATGCAAATACTGTTGTTGCAAAAGCATTTACCTAAAATGGTTTTACAAGTTTGTTTATGAGCATTCTTTCAGCAACCTACAGTTCGCCTTTTTTTAATATTGAATATATGTGATAGTCAGTTGTATGTAGAATGAAATGAGAGTTTGGGTGCAATCAATGAAACTGCTTTTTAGACTTTGAATGAAACACAAGGATCTTTGTTGATTCCTTGGTTTCCTTAATTTCAAGAAAACTCACTATCTAATTCTTTTGCTATTCCTCATTTATACTTTTTCATGGAAATTACAAGAAATCGCAAAGTTGTGTAGCTTTTAAAGTTTTATTATTATAATAACCTAAAGTTATCAGGGTTGTCCCTAGCAGCCCCCATACCTGACCCCAATGGGTCCAAAACCAAATACATAAACAAGTTACCCAAAGGTCTACCCTGGGCATAGTCTGGACCATAGCAGCAAAAATCTTTTGGGGAAAAAATCGGCAAACCAAAAGTATAAAAAATTTTGAAAACATTGGGAAAAATCGGATATTAAAAATAAACATAAAAAATTGTAGAACAAGAGACAAAAACTGTTTTTTTGAAATTGAAAGGCATTTCCATAGCATAGAGATATAGAGAGCAAATAGAATAAAGAGTTTAACTAATGAATTGTCGAAAATAGATATTTGTTGTTTATATTCATATCGCCAATTACATTGCATTGCACATCTTTCAAAGCATTACTTCACAGTGCATAACTAATAACTAGATGTTGATAGATGACAAAATTTCTATTACAATATAGTTTGTACAAAGTCAACCTATAAACTAAGTACAAAGTTTCAAAAAATCAAACGTAGCCAATGACTCTTGCTACTACAAATAGAGCTATGCTAGAGGGCTGCAGGTCCTGATGATGAAGCTCCTGGTTCTGAGCCTCTCCTAAGTCATTCAAACAGATGACTATCCAAGTTGGCCTCTGGGATCTCATGGAATGCCATGACAAGCAAATGCACAGACAAGGCAGTGAACTGTTTGATAAAATGCCTCAAAGAAATGTGGTCTGTTGATAAAATAGACAAGCAAATGCATAGACAAGGCAGTGAACTGTTTGATAAAATGCCTCAAAGAAATGTGGTCTCATGGAATGCCATGACAAGCAAATGCAATTGGCAGCCAAACTGTACAATATTTTTGCAGTTACAAAAACCTGATACTTATAGACCTGCTAGACACAATCGTATATAGAATTTCTTGTAAAAGGATGTTGAATCATTACAAATTGATGCAAAAGCAAAGATGTTGGCTCTATTTGTCTGTGGGAAGATGATTTCTCAAATGTAGCACCCCTGTTTTGTTGAAGTAACATAGGCACATGGTTTCGGAAAAGAATGTAATAATATTATAATAATAAATATCAAAAGCATCTTGGTACCTAATTGCACCACTGAGTCCTAAACAAGTAACTAACCATCTGAGAGTATGTACCAATCTGGAAAACCAAGCTGTCTGTCAATTATTCAACACAATCTTTTAAAATTTTGGTCATTTTGTGTCATGCCAATCCTAACTAACCATCTGAGAGTATGTACCAATCTGGAAAACCAAGCTGTCTGTCAATTATTCAACACAATCTTTTAAAATTTTGGTCATTTTGTGTCATGCCAATCCCTTGCCTTGTGACGTTTGGTCTTTAAAGTACAAGAGCCAGTATAACAGCACAAAACTGTGAAGAAATATGCTGTACAAAATATAAGGTTCGTGAAAGAGAATGTAGTAAGTTTAACATATGTAGATGGTCTGATCTATACTATTCATTTTATGCAATAATAGCTATGGCAACCATTGCAGCATTCTGTCAGGAAAGTTTTCACAAAAATAACCTAAGAACAAGGGAAAAAATAAAAAAATAAAATTATACCACCAAATAATCGTAAAACTCATTTTACAGTTCAAAATATCTCTCCATGAAGACACAAATAGGTATCTAATACTAGGTATTACAAAAATATCATATATGAAAGAAAAGCAGAACCAATGCCTCCATTAACAGATAACAACAGAAATGTTTTAGAATGAAATAAAACACAAAAAAAAAAAGATCCAGCCGCGTACAGATTCCAAAGAAAAAGACTCACTGAAACTATGGCGAGTGACTTAATCAAGATTCTGCACAAATTGTGTCGTGCTGTCAACGATGCCGATGAGTAAAAACGGCAAAGTACGCAGGAAAATTTTACGAAACCCTACCACAGCAGAATTTTTTTTAAATGGAACGAACCACAACCAATCTCCCTACAGCTGCTGCTTCAATCTAATCACAATAAACAAAATATAGATATCAAAATATCGGGGTTTTAGAAAACTAGATTCTTGAGCTCGAGACAAGGTTTTTGCAAGCTTTTAAACGAATATCTTGGCTGCGAGTTAAAATTTGTTTTAATTTTCAGGCGTGGGCCAAGTCATGTTTCGACGGCCTGAAAGTTGTTTTCCCGGCGTGGGACAACTTTCCGGGTGAGAGGTGCTACAAAGACTATCGGCTAACTATTTTTCACGCTTCCGTCAACTATTTTGCCATACGCTTTGCTTCGAGCAATTTCGTTAGAAATTTTGTTAGACGCCGTAATAGTTCCCCAAGCTTTAACATGGAACGATACAATACACTCTAAGCTCTTGGGAATTAATCTACACCTTATATTGTTCGGTTACTTGAGATTTTTAGACATTTCATTTCATTTTAGTTTAGTTTATGTATGCAAAAGAGGTGGAGAGATGTTTATTTCAAATAATTTGAAAATGATGTAAAATAATTTAAAATTAGTTTTTTTTTTTTTTTTAAATAATTTATAGAAATAAAAATTAAATATATGTTTTTAAGGATATTTTTTAGTCGTATTTTATATAGATTATTTTTTAAGATATAAATGTATAATATATTGATTAATTTTTAATTCATATCATTTTTTTTTGGTAGGTAAATCGTTGTTAAGTGGCAGTGCTCTGTATTGCTTAGAAAAGATGAGTTTACATAGATTCCAAGGCAAGTTAGTTTTGCCTTCACCATCCCCGTATATTGTTCTATCGGCCTCTGAACAAAATGACCACCACCCAAAAGACTTAACACCCAAACTTTTGTTGTTGTTACAAAATGGCATGTTACCAGCACAGGCATTGACCATACCCAAAACTAACTCCTATTCCTTACTAACTATCTTTCTACTATTTCATTACATTGAATTTACATGAAGATTGACTATTGAAGCCACAAAAAGAGATCCATTACCGAGCCCTCCTTGCTCATTCATCCTCGTCGTCTAATACTGCCCTCTTCTTGTAGGCCAGATAGTCTGCCACCACTAAACAATCTGCACCATAGTTTTGGTGAGTCAGGTCGTTCGCCTTCTATTCAAGGTTGTTCAGCAGCCACTCCTCTCCCATGCCAAGGTCTTAGTCATCGTCATCACCACAACTATCTCTCCTACTAGCCCTTCATCCTTTGCATACTTCATTTCCCAACTATGAGGAGGGTATGCCATCATTTTCACCGCTTTTAAAAGGAAAAAGATACTCCTCTCTCTCTCATCCCACAATTTTTTAAACCCTACCAGGTCAAGAGTTCTTATCAGCAGGAACTTCATCACCTCCCCTTTGTTCTAACTCGTCATATAGTAATTTTGTGGCATAGGAATCATCAAGTATCCGTCGATATTATCCAGGGCTTCATCGATTTCATCTAGCCATGCGTGGATCAAGACCATCTCGGTCAATTTCTTGCCTCTCACCTTAGACATGCCCATATGCAGCAACATTGCCAAGAACATAGCAGAGATATCTGCATTCAAACTGAATCTCTGGTATGCCTTTAGAAATTTTGGTCCCAACACCTTTTTGGTCACCCAAAGCACGAGCAGATGGGAGGAAGCTAGTAGCCCTCTCAACCTTTTATTCATTATTTCTCCCATAAAGAATTGTTGTTACCTCTTAGTATTCAGAAACAATGGGGTGTCCATTATTCCTGGCACAAGAAATAAACTCAAGCTCGTTGTTGCCTAAGCACCTTTCTTCTCCGCACTAAATTGGCTTGTTCTTGCTTTTGCTTAAGCCCTTGCCAACTTTGACCTTTTAACAAATGATAGCCTAGCCTCATCATAATAACCTAGTCAGAGTCTGTGACATTTGGGGCGTGTCTACAAATCTGCATCCTTGTAAGTGATATGAATCTTCATATTTGTATGAGATTGTGCTTAGCCCATCACTTCCCTTGCCTTGGGACTTGTTATCGAGTCTTGCTCTTCACCTTCTATTTCTCATTGTTGTCTTGTCATTCTAGCCCACTTCAATTTTAGTTTCATTTTATTACGTTCTTTCTTGGTCGTCGATTGTTTCAATCTTCCCCAGTGTCCTTTCTCCGGTTTGCAGGTTGAAAGTCCCAACATTTTGGTGAATTCCTATCTCTTCAACTTTTGCTTACATGTTTCCATCTGACGCCTTTTTCATCAACTCATTCGCCTTGATATTCCCTTCTCGATATACATGGCTTATTTGGAATGCCTCAAATTTGCTTGTCAATTGTTTGATGAATTACAATAGATGGTTTAACTTCCAGTTCGGAGCATTGCTTCTTCGAATAGCATTGATGGTAATGAGTGAGTCCCCCTCCAAATGAATTCGATTCGCTCCCAACTCTAATCCCATTTGCAATCAAATTGTAGCTGCTCAAAATTTCGCTTCATTATTCATGCATAGTCCCAGGGGAATGGACTTTTATGATAAATTTTTACCTTAAGCATCCCTAGCAATGCAGCCCACTCCTCCCAAGCCTAGGTTACAATGGGAGGCTTTGTCAAAGTTGATTTTAATCCAACCTTCCTCCGACTCTTTCCATACTAATTTTGATATTTTAACCTTTTGTGTATGAGGCTCACTACTTCCACTGAGTAGTGGTGGTTTCAAACCACTAATTGATTTCATTAGTTTGTCATCCCAACTAGTGAATATTTTATGCTTGCTTGCTTTGCTACGAGCATCCTCATTGACTAGTTATGCTATGGCCCTTTCAATATTTTCCCAAAGCCCGTCCTCACTCAACTCCTTCCCTTGAAAAATCCCTTTGTTTCTCTCCTTCCAAATTTCCCATATCACTGTGGATGGGGTTAATTGCCATATACCACCAAATACCAATTTTTTGCCTCCTAGTGGCCACATTTTGAACTGAGTTTCAAAGTTTTCTGACATGAGGCATTGTAGGTTTAGTTTACTCCTAACTATATTCCAACAGGCACTCACATATGGGCATATCAAAAGTAAATGATCCACTGTCTCTTCACTCTTTTTGCACATTACACATCTTCTCAGACCTTGAACTCCAAATGTTGCTAATCTATCTTCGGTGAGAACTCATTTTTGAATTGCCATCCATGCAAATACCCCAACTTTGGGGAGGCATTTTTTCCCCCATAGAAATTTTTATGTTCAGTCTTGTCTTGCATTAACTAGCTCTTTTATTTTGTATCCAAACTTCACTTTATATGTGCATGTGGATAACCTGCACCACCTGATTACATCATTGTCATTGGTAGGGTTGAAGTGTCTATTCCTAAGTACTTCTATCAGCGTGTCTTTTTGGGCTTGTGGAGCATTGAGGTCTTGCATATCATTCCAGCTCCATTTAAGGATTCCATCATTGAATACTACCTTTCCATAATTAAACACCTTTTGCCCCCATACTTGTAAAGTTTCTTCTTTGAGTTCTTCCAATCCTGGGGTGTTGTCACTGGGGTGTTGTCAATGGGTTGTTTCCCACACCAAGAATCACTCCAAAAGGAAGCACTTCTACCATCTCTGATCTCCCAAGTGACATGCTTAGATATTATTTCCCTATAGGCCAAAATTGCAGAGCCTCTTGGAGGAGTAATTGTGGTGAGGATACGGGTTGGGTCATTTGAGACTAGGGTGATCCCACAATAGTGGTTTACAATTTTGGCCAAACTGGACACTGAAATTATTATTTTTAACTAAATCTTCACATTCGAGCATCTATAGCGGCTAAACCGTGAGGAATTTGAAGATGATGCAAACTAGAGTCTCGTCACATTTTGTCTCTAGATTCTAAAAATATTTTATTCAAAAATTTTGGAATCAGATTGCACTTCTTTTTCCATCTCCCACGAAAACTAGCTTTTTTTCAAAAAACAACATTTTAAAAAAGTGACGCACACCATATAACGCATAAATTTTTTTCCATGAAGGATAAAAATCTAATTCTTTCGAATTTAGATTTGTAACTCCGATATCTAGTGCTTCCACTTGGTTAGATAGTTTTTTATTGAATATTTTTTCTTTCATCAAGTTTCAAAGTCAAACCAATTACAATTTAGACATAGCGCGACCGTATAACGCGTAACTTTTTTGTATATATCGAAATTCAATTTATTTTTTTTATATATTGAAATTCAATAATTTTTTTATATATCGAAATTTAATATTTTTTTTGTTGGATCAAGGACTTCAATATCTAGTGCACTCATATTTTTCAAAAAACAAAAATTGATAATCCACTATTTTTCCACATGTGCATAACAGAGACCTTCATTTTCGATGAAAAACCTATGTTTAATAAAACTAAAAAAACAAATACATAATGAAACCAAAACATATTAAAATTATATTCGTTGGATAGCTCATTTTGAGGACTACCTGATTTTGGTTGGGTTTTTGAAGAATCCTCCATTTTCATCCTCAAACCAACCTTCAAAGCATAAAAAATTAGGTTTTGTTTGTGTCTAAGGGGGAGAATCAGGGTTTAGGGGGGTTCGAGTGAACCACCTTGATTACATGTATTTTGATTGCTTTTTCGGCAGCAAAAGCATTGAATGGGTTCGCTCAAACCTTCAAGTTCATACAAACCCTCAGAATAAAAAATTTTGCCATGGGGTCATTTTTTCTCAATTTTCCTTCCTCCATCAAATTGTAAACCACTATTGTGGCTTCACCCTCTAGGTACTTTCTTCTCAGAATTCTGACCCATTTTTGCTCACTCCTTGCATATAGGTCCCAAACCAACTTGGCACCCATAGCTTGGTACATTATTGCTAACTGTTTTAGACCTACTCCCCCATCCTCCTTTGGGGTGAAAACCTTATCCCAAGCTATCAATGGGAATTTGTTCTGCTTTCCTGTACCACTCCAGAAGAATTTATGAAAAATTTGGACTAGAGTCTCTTCTACTGCTTTTGGAAGCTTCAGACATGACATTGAATATACTAGGATGGCCGACCTTACTGATTTTACCATTAACAATCTGCATGTCGATGATAGTCATTTCCCTTTCCAAGTTCTCAACTTGATTTTGCAAGTATTTATCAAGTTTTCCCATTAGCATTTTTTGTTTATTCTTGCAAACAGAGGCATACCCAAAAAACACCCAAGAAGAGTTGTCAATTTCAAGTTCAAGATTTTTGCCAAATCCTTTTGCAGACTTGGTTGTGTATTGAGGAAGAATACATCTAACTTTCCCCAATTAATGCTTTACAAAATGGTGTGCGAACTACTGGTGAGTAGTGGGATCCAAGCCATTTGCTATATGTACTCCCACCCACTTCCTTTCCCTCCTTAGGGTTTGTATTCCTCTTCCTAGAACCTCTGTCATGATTATGAAAAGGAAGGGGGAGAGAGGATCTCCTGCCTTAGTCCCCTTGTTGATGGGAAGTATCCATGTGCCAATTCATTCACTAGCATAGAGATTTAGTAGTTGAAATACAACTCTTTATCCAATTTATCCACTTTTCATCAAATCCAAACTTCCCCAATAACCCCAAAAGAAATTGTGTCCACCATGTCATATGCTTTAAGAATGTCTAGTTTCAATATCATACATGCTTCGTTGTTCTTCCTAGTTGTGTGTATGGTCCCATGAGCAATGCTTATGCCTTCTGCAATCGACCTTCCTGGTGCAAAGCCACTTTGTTCCTCTAATATGACCTCATTTAGTACACTCTTGAGCCCATTTTCTATGATTTTGGTGACCACCTTATACACTGTGTTACACAATGCAATTGGTCTGAAGTCGCTCATCACTTGAGGATCTTTCTTCTTGGGAATTAAGGCTAGGAATGTGTGATTTACTACCCCCAACATTACCATCCTTCTTCTTGATTCCTCTACCGCTACTGATAGATCATCACCTACCATGTCCCAAAATTTTTGGAAGAATCTAGCCGGGAAGCCATCTGGATCTGGAGCCTTGTATGGATTTAATTGGAATATTGCTCCCTTGACCTATTCTTAGATATTTTCTAATACAATCACCTGTTATGCTCTTCATTGAGGATTGTTGGAATTATGCTCAACAAACTCTCTCTTGTTGCTATGTTCTCTTATTTTCTTTGTTCATAATTGCTTCAAAAAATCTGACAGCCTCTTTGTTCACTTCCTTTGCAGATTGAGCAACTTCCCCATTCTCTTTTTTATTTTTATTATCATGTTCTTGCTTAGATTGGCAATTGTTGATTTGTGAAAGTATTTGGTGTTATTGTCCCCCTCTTTCAACCAAGTCTCTCTTTATTTTTGACGCTAGAAACATTCTTCTCTTTTCAAAATCTCTACTAATTCCTCTTTCAAACTTTTCTCATTCTCAAAACTGTCTGCCTCCATCCCATTTTTGATTATGTGTTCATTCAAAGCTTTGATTTCCTATTACACTATTTCCTTCTCCTGAAAGATATTTTTGAAATGAGTCTTGTTCCACTCTTTGAGTTTGACTTTGATGTAGCCTACCTTCTTGTTGATTTTAAAGAGCTTCGATTTGTCTCCAAATTCGATTTCACTCCACCATCTATGTATTAGCTCAGGAAGTTGTTCATCCCTCAATCACATATTTTCAAATTTGAATGGGCTTCCCTTTGGGGGGTCTCCCTGACCAAAGGATAGGATTAATAGGTGTGAATGGTGATCCTAGACCCGCACAAACACAATCAAACAACACATCATTAGTCTATTATGCAATTTAAATCAGCATTCCCCATAGAATTCACTTGAAATGCACAAAACAAGAAATTGAATGATGAACACAAATAAAAGCTTTCAAATCCTATCTAATGCAAACAAACTCTCAATCCCATGGGGGAATTGGTTCCATTTTGACGTGGAAAATGGCCCTTTCCCAATCCCTTGTAAGCTTGTATGATGATTTGACGAAGATTTGAAGCTTCCTTGGTGAAATTCTTGAATAACCTAGCTATGGAATGATGAAAACTTGATGAACAATGGATGAGCAGATTCAAAATCTCAAGATAATGTATTTGCATGAAGTTGTGGATGAAAATGCCTAAGATTGTGGATCCAAATGAGCATGGTGATCTTACATGGATTGTGGATGATCAAATACAATAGAGGAGACATTTATTTATAACAAAGAAGGATGGAGGATTGAAGAATAGGATGAATGTGGGATTAAAGATAGACCAATGGCATTGTGCCACTTGTCAAGATGCTAATGAAAGGAGGATGAGCACATTTTGATCAATGTGCATCCATTTGAAATTTGAATTTGAAGAAGTGACATGTTTAGGGGGATGTAAGAAGAGTTAAATGCCACTTGGCTCAAGGCAAAGGACATGTAAGAGGCTTTTAATGCCTTGTTGGAAAGACAAATCCACTTGGAGGGATTTTCAAACTTGGAGGAATATTCCCCTTTTGATGCCATGTTGAAAGCAATTAGAAGATTTAATAAATCAATTGAAATGATTTATTGAGCAAGTGGCAAAATCTAGAGAATTTAGGGGATTAAGATTAAGATTAAACAAGATTTGATTAATTTAAAAGGAGATTAGTTGATTTGACCATTTTGATTTAGATTTTGGATTGATTTAAATCAAAGTTGAGAGGAATATGATTTAGAGACTTAATTAAATAAAGTTTGATTTAGTTAATTAAAGAGAATGGTGTTAGTTTTAAATCAAATAGAGATAAATTTATTTAATTTAAATGAGATGAATTTAGAGATTAATTAAATAAAATGAATTATTTAATTAAGAGAGGGACTATAAGATCAATTAAATAAAATGAATTATTTAATTAATAGGAGATGATGACTTAATCAGATAAAATTGATTTATTTAATTAAGAGATAAAATGTGATGAATTTAATTAAATAAAAATTACTTAATTAAATGACTAGCAAAGGAGATGATTCAGGATGAACTAGTGTTAGTGATTCAGATCAAGTGCATGGGATAGTTAGTATATTTTACGTGTCTACACTAGGAAATGATCTGATCTTGTAAAGGGTAATATTTGAGCCTCTTATGTGCTTGCTAATTCCCCCAATCTCCCCAAACCAGAAACCTATCTAGCCTTTCAGCTATGTTGGTGAATCCCTTCCTCCTATTTGACCAGGTAAATATTCCATTTCTGGCTTGTAGGTCTACTAACTTATTGTTGTCTACAAATTCTTAGAAATCATGTTGTATGACAGTGATTTTTCCCAATCCTCCTTGCTTTTCTTCATTATTCAGGGTTGCATTGAAATCCCCTACTACTATACCTCTTCCATTCATATTATTTTTCAATTCACTTGATATCCTCCTCCATACTTGTTTTTTTTCCAAAGTGGCAATTGGTCCATATACATTAATGATGAAAAATGCTCATTTCTGATCAAACCCTTGAATCTTATTAGTTTCCAATTGTTTTCCTCTACTTCTACTTCACCTTTTGTTGATAGTGAGTTCCATATAATGCCAAGACCTCCAGATGCACCTTCTACCTCCCTGAATTTTCCTTTCCATTGCCTCTAGTTGTCCATTCTTTTCTTTCCTTCTTCTTTGCTCCATTTGGTTTCCTGAATTAGAATTATCTCATCTTTGATTGGTCGATTTGGCACTTGACCATACGCCAATGATCTTCATTGGCCCCTGGGAAGGAGCGCATCCTTCCTAGTCCTGAGTTTCCTTTGCCCTATTGTGTTGGCTACAATTTCTAGCTTAGCTCTGTTTGATCTTGGTCCCCTTTTTCCTTTCCTTTTTATGTTTGGTTTTTTTATATCTTTGTTTGGGACTGCTCAAGCATCCTTTCCTCTATTAGTTCTCCTTCCTCGACTGCCTCCTGGTCTTCCTCCTCTAATTCTATGTCCTTATTACTCCCTTCCTCCTCAGATTGTGTGTTGCTTCCTTCATTCTCCATATTCTCCTCTTCTTCATTATTTTTGGCAATTAGCATCCCCTTCACTTCTTCTCCTCCCTCTTCTTGCATTTCCATTTATGAATTATTTTTTTCTCTTGACAACTCTCTAATCTATGTGTCAATGTTTTTTTGAAGTTTTTTTGCTTCATCTAGGAGGGTATTTAGGTCTTTCTCTACCTGTGAAGCCACCTCCTTCGAATGTGTTGGCATTGGTTGAAATTCCTCTATTCTGCCTTGTCCTTCCCATTCCAACTTTCTCTTTTTAGATCCTAACACCTCTTTCTGATTTGATCCCTCTCGGGTTTGGACTTGATCCTCCTGAGCTATGTTGCCTCCTATCTCTCCATTTCCCAAATTTCCTTCACTATTTTCCATCCCCTTTTTTGAGCAGCCTTCATGGATTTACTTTTTGAAAAGACATTTCCCAGTGCTTGCTCCTTCGCACACTTCTATTTTTTGTTGTCAGCTTCCATACTTCGTCAGGATCTCTAGGTTTTTGTAGATTCCCACCCCTTCTGCTATTTCCACTAGAATGTTGGCTTTTGCTCTTTTTCCATTTACTAAGTCTTCGTCTACTCCTAAGCACACCCCTAATGCATCCCCTATTTTCGCCATAGTCTCCACATTCTAGTACTCGGATGGGAGGTCCACCAGTTTGATCCATGTAGGGGTGTTTTTAATGGTGTATTTCCATGGATCAAAATTTGATTCCCATTTTAGGAAATGGAAACTATAGCCATTTAGAAAAAGGGGTTTTCCATACACAATGTTTTTGCTTCAAATTTAGATCTATGCATTCTATGAGAAAGGAGTTTGGTAATTGGTGAATGATTACCTAATCCTTGAAGTTGCTCTGCCACCAAGCCTTGATCTCCTCCTTGGGGCATCTCGGTCTGCACCATTTAGCGAATAATGCTATGTCTTTCAGCCCGGTTACCCTTGCTTCTATCGCTTCTGATGGCATTGCATCAACTTACACCCCCACAGTCTCATGTTATCTTCTGCATCTTTTCCTTTCTATTTTCCCTAGAATTTCCTCCTTCCCGATCCTCTTCTATCTGAATTTGGATCCCTTAGGTTCATTCCTTGACTAGCTTGCTTCCATCCCATTCCTTTTAGCATCATTATTTTGTTTTTCCTCTGCTCTCTAAATTAGGGTTTTCAGAGCCTTTCACTTTCCAAATTTTGTTGGTGCACCTCAAGTTTCTGAACTTCTCGCTTCTCCAATTTGATGCCTACACTTCTCTAGGGCTTCTCTTTTCCCATAACCACCCACTCCCATTGCCTCACAAGTTCCTTTACCACTCCTCTACCCTCCATATGTGTTTACTCTTGGATCCAATGCCCTTCTCCATCCATCACCCTGAGATTTCCCACCTAGCTGGTTTTGGTTTTGTGTCATAGGAGCCTCCCCCTTGCCATAATACAGGTGACATTTATCCACCTAGATTCCATTCATGAAAACCCATTGTGGGTTATGCATGAACCCATATGCTATGTCACCTCCTGTGTCTTCTTCCCCTTCTCAGCTATGCTCCTCAATGTCTCCCCATCGCTTCCTTTCAAGATTTCTTGTAATTTTTCGCTCGGCTTCCCTACCTTGTGCCATGAGTTACTCTTGATTCAGTTATTATTAGAGCAAACAACATTTTTAATTCATATCATTGTAAATTATTATAAATATTAATTTAAATGTTTACTTTAATATAATTAAATATATTTATGATTTTTAGCTTCTATAATAATCAATTAATAAATTAAAATGAAATACTAGAGTTATCTTATTTAAATATTATAATTTAATTATTTAAAAATGTTAACTTTATAATATTATTTAAATTAATTATAAGATAGGGGCAAGGGGTCTAGCTCGATTGGCTAAAGCATCTTGTTGCATGCAAGAGGTCACAAGGTCTATTCTCCCCCATCCTCGTGGTTTTGAAGGGCATGTCGTGTCACCCTGATTAGCTAAAGCATCTTGTTGCATGCAAGAGGTCATGAGATCTAGTCTCCCCCATCCCCGTGGTATCATAGGGTGTGTTGTGCCAACATCGGCGATCACATGAAAAAAGTTTACGAGGTGCACTGCAGTTTATAGGAGGGCTACCCACTTCTTGTTGTTTAAAAAAATAATAATTATAATTAAAGATAAATAATAATTCTCGTATATTATATTATTAAGGTTAATATATTTAAGTTTATGAGGTTACTATATTAGTAAGTTTTATCTTAGGACCTTAACCCTAATTCTATAGGGGGCTACCGAATTCTAATGAGAGAAATCAAGGGCCAAGATGCATTGAGTGATGTATGACTAAGATTGATTGAAGATTAGGGTTTAGATCAAATTTGTAGTCATGTGACAAGTGTCACATTAGGGATAAGGGATAGGTTTAGGAAGTGCACTAGTGCATATCCTTATGTGAATCGTTAGGATTAAGAGGTATGTTATGAGATGAGTGGATGAGATGAAAAGTTAGTTTGACTTTTGGTAAGGTGTTTAGGTTCAATGAATCTACACAAGGAGTTAGTTAGGTATGTAAAATGAACACTTGTTATATGATGGCAAATTTAGATTGTAATTCATGTAAACAAGTTTAAGGGATAGGGTCAAATGGACAAGGATAAAAGTGAATGTGAAATTAAATAAATAAATAAATAATATTTATTTAATTAATGGGATTAAGTGAAGGGAAAAATAATTAAATAAATGATAAATAAATAATAATATTTATTTCATTATGATGTTTTTATAACCATCAAATAATTGTTTTTCGCAATGGAGAGGCAAAGTGGTGCTTAGGCAAATCAGGAAGATTTGAAGCTTCTAATTGAGGAACCACATTTCGACCAAGAGCTCAATCAGCACAAACCAAGGGAAATGGAGATCATGTCTCAGATTTCAAGATAGGGAATAATGTTAGGTAGCTTCATGGAGGAAAGGAAGGAAATCAACTGGGAGATTATTACAAGGCATGGCCAAACCATGGATGGCAAAAATGCCAAGGAGGGTTAGGTGGAAAGGAAGTGAAAAGGAGATGGGCAAATGAATAAGGGTATGGTAGCATATGGGATACATTTAGGTAGTAGGTGTATAATCGAGGTGCAAAGAAGGCAAGAGGAGAATGGTTTGGACGACATCAACAAGGCCCCTTCAATCGATTGGGGAATATAGAGCATCAAGGTAGACATTTTGAGCCATGGGGGAGAGGAGGCTTTGTTAATTCTCATAAATGAGGAAACTGAAACTCTTAGAGGAAACCATGGAAAAGATTCTCCTCGCAAGGGATAGAATAGGATCATTAGAATTGCAAAGAGCGTAAGCAAGATGAGGATAAAAAGGATCATCAGTGTATTTCATTTTTCTAGATAACAATGATTTGGAGTAAGAAATTAAGTAAATGAAGGAAATAGCTTTATTTATCAAATGGGGGTGGGTTAGCTGGCTATCCCTAAACTCAGTCGGTGGTGTGAACAAAATTGGGGAAGAGTTGGTATAAAATCGTTAACAAATGGCTTCTTCTTGATTGAGTGCCCTCATAGACAAATAAAAAAGCAGATAATTAACAAGAGACGCATTTGTGTTAGGTTCTACCAATTATGGGGTGTGCTTGGTTGTTTTAAACATTTAGTTAATAAAAGTAGCTAGGGGTGTAATGTGATTGTTTGTTGTTGTATAATGTTATTATTATAGTTGATTAATGCTGCAAAAAAAATATTAATGATACAATAAATATTATTATAATAGCTCCATATATGTTTATATTTCTTCTTATCCTTTTCATAACGTGATGTTTATGTAGTTTTTACCTTGCTAAATTATATTATTACATGTATATTTTTTTAAATCTCTACCATAATATTTAATGCAAATGGGTAGATTTTATTGAAATATTTATTGTATATAGATAATTATAAATAGATAAATTTTACTCTTTATTTTATACACACTATAAACAAATATAAAATATGCATTGAGTGTACTCACATTTATTTAATAGGCTTTGAAAATATTACCAATTCTTAAATGATATATGGAAAGTACTACCTCTAAGTCAATAATGTAATTTTATTATGATGTATGTAATAGTGCTCATGTCGTTCAAGTCATTAATAAGTTTGAAATTTGATTCAATAAATTAAATACATTGTATTGCACGTAATTTAGAAAGTAAAAAGAACGAAATCTTGATTTTCACTAACTATTCACAACACGAACCAATAGAAAGAAAAATAAAGGATATTTTAACAATTTTAAAATAGACAATTAAATATAGACTATATTAAATTGTTGGTCAAGTTTTTAATTATAGATGTTCATTGGCTAGGTTGTCACTATCAGTTAAAAAAATTACATGCAATGGATGCATTAGTATTCTACCTTGGCAGAACTAATAATGGCCCTTATATGATGGACGAGACCAGTTTTTCATCAAAGATTGGGTACCAAACTTTGACCCCCTAAAGCAGACAATAGATGAAATCAATGTTTGGGTAAGATTATATAATATTTTGATAGAATACTTGAATTTGGAAACCCTAAGGATCATTGGGAATAAGCTAGGATCCTTTGTTGAGGTAGATAGGAATTTGGTAGACAAGAATTATGATATGCACACAAATGTGTATCGACATTAAGCCAATCCCTATTCTTCCAAAGGAGATTCAAATTAGATCAGGTCAAGGCATATGAAGACAGAAGTTAGAAAGGGAAGATGAACTTGTTTTATGCCCTAAGTGTCAATCTAAAGGGCATAAGGATCAAGAGTTCCTAAACGGGGTAGGCTTGGAGAGAAGAAAAAATCAATTCATGCAGGAGGACTCTCAACGAAAAGGTCAAGATAGTGCACTAGGCAAGCAACTGGTGGAACATGATGGTTTACTTCAAGAGGGGGAATCGTGTAGGGTAGAGAAGTGGGAAATATCTCAATTGGAAGAAGGTATCAAAGAGCTAAATGTGGTGGTAGGAAGAAGTGATCACTTGTATATGAAGAAAAGGAAGTTGACGAAGAACCAACAGGGCACAAGCTAGAAAAACGTAGAGGAAAATCAAAACAGGGATAAGGAACTAATCGAGCTCCTTGATAGGGGCTTCAAACTTCTTGAAACTAGGGGTATGTTCAACCATTGGAGGATAATATGAATTCAGAAGAGATGTCTTTGGATTCAGAATTTGTGAGTGAATATGAAGAGGAGGAAGGAGGGATCTAGGAAGAAAGAATGTTGGACCAATCCCAAAAAAAAATAAAGAATCCAAAAACTGGACAAAAAGGGAAAAAAGGAAGGAAGACTAACAAAAAAAGGCTAGAAATTGTTGGGAATGCAAATTTTCATATGAAACTAAGGTCGAGGAAGAGAGTGTCCCTTCCCAAATTTCCATGAGAGCAATAACATGGAATTTTAATGCCCCTAACAAAAGGCACATGATTAAGCACCAAATTAATCGGTCTAGAGTAGATTTAGTTTTACTGCAAGAAACAATGTTGGAAAAGGAAGAGTGTGCTAATTTGATTAGGTACTGGAAACATTGGGAAGGTGCTTTTGAACCAGCTAGAGGGGCTTCGAGTGGTATGGGAATTCTGTGAAACCCACAAAAGCTAAAAGGGGAGTAGGTGGTAGCAAACCAACATTGGCAATGCTTGAAATTGAAGGTTCTCAATGTAAATGAGGTGTTTTATGCGATTAATGCATATGGGCTTGTGGAGACCAACAAAAAGAAGGAAGTTTGGGGGTATTAGGGGATTTTATAAGAGTCACAAGGATTTAAAGTTGTGGTAGCAGGAGACTTTAATGCTACGATCAATAGGGAAGAGAAGAAGGGTGGACTACCACACATATTGTAGGTGTAGATTGATTTTCAAGACTTCATAGAGGGGAACATGTTGATGGATGTTGTACCAATTTATGCCATGACATGCTTGAAGTTACCAAAGAAATTTAAGGAGGGGCCATATCAGATTATGCGTAGATTTTTTTGGAGTGGGGTGGCAGAAGATCATAAATTCCTACTAATATCCTAGAGCAAGATGTGTAATTTGAAGGAGGTTGGTGGGGTGGGGCTCAGACAAATATTAGTGATGAACTTGGCAATGGGGACAAGATGGTATGAAACATGTACAACAAGAGAGACTAGAAAGTGGGTGAAGATTTTACAAAGAAAATATATGGATATAGATGACCCAACTTGAATCTTCACCATAATAGACCCACCAAGTGGTTTGGAAATCTAGGACTTTATTTTGGAATGCAGGGACATCATCACCAAACATATGTCGTGGGATGTTAAATATGGTCACAAGGCTCTATTCTAGAGTGACTCCTGGGATGGGCATAAAGGGTTGGTTCGAGATAGGTTGCTGGATGAACTTAGAATAAAATTAAGTTGAGAGTGGGGCACAAAAGTTAGGGACTGTGGAGCATTTTTTTCTAAATGGGGCGGAGTAATGGAGATGGAAGTCTCCATAGGATATCAATGCCCTAAAGGAATGCCCTAAAGGATTAGAAATTAGTATTGTAGAAAATTCTAAATGTAAGAAAAAATATTATCATGGAGGAAGAAGACAAGGTGAGGTGGTGTGGAGAAAATTCAAGGGAATATAGTGCAAATTTGGGATATAAGATCAAGGAAAATGCCATAAGAAAATAAAATTGGATAGACCACCTCTTTTGGCATCGATCTTGTCTCCCTAAGGTGGGAGTGTTTGCTTGGATGGTTTTTCAAAAGAGAATCCTAACAAGGTATAGGCTATGTGAGCTTGTGATACAAGGGCCCAACCAATGTGTTTTATATGAGGAGGGAGAAGATACAAATAATTTTCTACTTGGATGTGATTATAGTGAATACTACTAGAAGTGTATGATGAGAAGACTTGGATGACAAAGACCATTACCACAGGAAATCCAATCCCTTTTTTGATGTGGCATGTTATTCAAAGAAATGCATTTTTCCATAGTATATGGTTGGTGACACCATCCATGTCATAATTTGGGAGTTATAGAAGGATCACAACAAAATGATCTTCCATGATAAGGCTATGCCCAAAGAATAGTTAGAAAGAAAAATTGAATTAAAAATTATGGAGGTAGTTAAGAATATGGCCCAAAACTAGAAACTCGAAAAAAATGGATTCTCAAATTGGGATGGGGAAATTTTAAAGAATTGGTCGGGTTTGGTGGTTCCCCCAAGTGTTTCTAGTTCATGAAGTTGCTTTAAAGTCTGCTTGAGAGAATGCCCTGCATTCCTCTGTTGTTGAAAATATGGTCTTGTAGTTTGGGATTCAAAGTTAGTGCTCTGTGGATGTTAGAATCCTATATTTTTAGGTCACCAATATTGTCGAAGAGGTTTCTATGAATTACAGATGGTTGGAAATGTTGTTGGTTGTTTGGACTGGTTCAAGAAATGCTCCACGTTTCTCTACATTGATGTATCTTCTCTTGCAACTTGGTGAATGTGCTCTCAATGCTTATGCAGTATCTCAATTCCAATTTCATGTGATGAAGTGGTATGTAAGTTGTTTTGTTAATGTCATATCTCATGTTTATGTATTTTGTGCTTCCTAAATGAATTATTGTGTTCTTGTGTTGATCTATGATGGCTATAGATAACATGACAATATGAAAGAAGTGTATGGAAGTATTTTTGGTTGTTCATGGAACATCCCCATGTGATATGCATGTTGCTAATTGGATACTTTGTTGTTTCATTGTGTCTTGAGTTGGCTTTTTGGGTTATTTGTAGATATATGGTTTACGAGGCTTGTTCTTTTACTTGTGCCATGTGCCTGGGGGTCTACGCAAAAAATTGAAGATGTGCTATCATAGATTTAGGTCCTGAATTATCCTATTTAGGACCACATCAATTAAATTCATTTGGAAGTATGTTTTAGGGCTAACAGGTTATGTGCTTCATGTTTCATCTACATGTTTCCTTTGATGTCGACTTAGATTGTTGTGTTCCAACATGTGAATTTTTTTGGATGACATTGGAAGATGTAATAAGATTTTTTTTGGTCTTATCTACCTTTGGGATAGGACCACATTATGTTTTGATGGATGAATTGTTGAATTCATTGTTTATCTTCTTTTGACCAACCTAATTGAGGTTTTGAAGTGTTGTTGTGGATATAAATACAAGATAATTTCAGATGCAAGAAGTATGGAAGTGTGAAGATGTGTGAATGTGGAATGGATTGAATATCCAGTAGAGATAGTGTTACAGTGTGAAAAAGAAAGATCAAATATGTCTTAATGCCTCAGAGAACAAAGTGAATTGTTGATAAATATTGTAATCTTTATCTAAATATTTGTATCTTGCTCTGAGATAGTGAATCTCATTAGGTCCTTTTATCTTGTATCTGGAGTTTTCTTTAGTCCTACAAGTCCTTTGTATCTTATGTTGAGGTAGTGAGCCTTTGTAAGTCATTTTTTGGTAGTGAGGGCCTTTATATTGCGAGTTAACTCTCACCATGGTTTTTCCCTTATTGGGTTTTGCACATAAATCTAGTGTTTCCTTGTGCATGTGTGTGTTCTCTATTTCTTTCTCATTTTTGTTGATCTTATTAGAGTTATAATTGCTATATCTTTCATTGTTGAAGTTGTTGAGGGCTTAAACTACTATATCTTTTTGCTTAAGGGTTTTGGTTGAGTTAAGAAGATTTTCTAAGTTCTAGAAGGGTCTAAGTTTTGAGTAGACTAATTCACCCCACCTTAGTTTTTGAGTGTGTGCAACATGACTAGCTTCTATGAAACAACATGAACTAGAAGATATATGAGTCCTTGAGTACCTGAGATATGTTGGGTAGGAGCAAGAGGACATTCTTTCTCATATGGAGTGAAAACTCACAAAATGAGAATGTTGATGACCACTAATAGTGATACACACAAGAATAAAAATAATAATTTTAAAAAACATAAAAAATTTGGGACCAAAACATAAAACTTGAAGCATGAAAGGGGTCATTCTATATAATCATAAGATTTTAGAAAATCAATTTCAACAAAAATGGATTTTTATTGAGAATTTTTGACCTACTCCATTCCTTTCCAGACATTAATGATGTTATAAGGAATATATATAGACTTGATAAACCTAGTTTTCTTTAGCTTAATAGACAAAGAATGAACATGATACAACTTAAGAGAAAGATCCTTATTAGTTATTTCTTAAGAAACATTGAGCAAGGTGATTAGTCATCAATTACAAATATTGAACCTTAGGTATGAACTTAATATATCATTTGTTAATAATATTTTCTAAGGATTTTGATTTATAAGCTTCCATATAAAATCTATAAAGATCATTAGCAACCAATCATATCCTAGAGGGATTTTTATAATTCACATTGAAATCTATCAAATCTAAGCGATTTATCATTAGCATGGAAAAATAATCCTTGTGAAAGTATTTTTGAGTGAAAATTTGTTCATATAGAGCTCCATGAGAAGGTAAAACCTTGTAGGAAACCACCTAAATTCATTATTGAATAACATTAGATCACTCCAAAGGTGGATCCTAATCCTTGAAAACCTATTCATAGTGTTGGATGAAAGTATGGGCAATGGAAATAAGTTATTCTAGGATTTGAGGTAAAATGAATGACTTATAGATTTTAAAATACTATTAGAAAATAATTGTGATATCCATTTGTGAAGGTCCTCATATGTTGAATTTTTTTATGAACTCATCTCAAAACCAATTCATTGTTTATGTTTTCAATTTTATAGTAATCCTAACATTTTGTTTTGTTTAGATTTGGCATGAAAAAGAGAAAGTCTAAGCATGGGTGTGGGACTAGTTTCCAGTTTAGTGTTTTCATTTTTTGAGTAATTCTAACCTTTTATTTTGTTTAGATTTTGCATGAAAAATAGTTTAAGTCGAAACACGGGTGTATGGGAGTGGTTTCTTGTTCAATATTTCACTTTCCTAGTTATTGTAACCTTTTTTTTGTTCAAATTTGGCATGAAAAAGAGCAAGTCTAAACATAGATGTGTGCGATCAATTTATCATTCAATGTTTTCACTTTTTTGGTCATCACAACCTTGTTTTTTGTTTAGACTTGTAATGAGAATGTTTTGGCATGAAAAAGAGAAAATCTATATACAGATGTGTGTGGTTTCTCTTTTGATATTTTTATTTTTCTAGTCATTGTCAAAATTCTCTATGATCTACATCATAGTTCATGATGTGATAAGTGGGTGAAAATTCCTAGTCAACTTTTTAAAGTTCCCTATAATCATAATCTTTCCTATTTCATAGAATCTATCATTAGCTAATCCCACACCTTATAATTTTATGACACATTAGATTCTCTTATAACTTCTTGTACATGCATTCCAAGATAGTTTCAATGCATGACCAAGAGTGTTACCTCAAAGTGTGACACCCCATTTCCCCAATGAGGATAAAATAATTATTAAATATAAATAAATAAATATTTTGAACATTAGAAATTTCACTTGGAGTATGACACGTGTGTAGGTCTAATAAGTTCATAGGTAATCATAAAAATTATACAATATGTTCTATAACATAACCCGTATCTATAGGAATATAATGAAACAACAATAAAAACTTTAGTGAACACATTATATCAAGTAGTTGAAAAGAGGAAAGTCATCCATGGACCATTGATTATTTTTTAGAAGTTTCTTTAATAGATTCACTCCACCATGATCTCTTAAATAACAGTCTTATAGCTTGTACAAACATGATCTATTCAATTTTATACATAGTCACATGCACCAACTTTAGGTTATATTAGACTAGTGATAATATTGACTTCATCTAATTGTTTCAAAATTTGGCATATTGAATTCTAAATCCTAATCTTAAAAGGATTCTCCCACATTAAGGCTCAAACATTACATTCATTATATGGATCTATGGTTAAGCATTAAGAGGCCATCAATTCATTTAAAATCCCATCCAAAACATAATCAACCAATGTGCAATTCTTAGTATTGTAAGCCCAAAATTATATTATCATGAGTGAACATGAATACACCTTATCCTTGATACAAGTACTTTATCTAATAGAAACACAAGGTTCTTGAGTAATTTCATAAAAAAAAATTATCTATAAGTAAAGGTATGTAATTAAACAAGTACAACACATTCCATGTGTAGATTGAAACATGGATAAATGAAAGTGGTAAATACATGATGATAATGCATCTTCAAGTATCTACAAATATCTTTTGATTGTGTGGGAAAAATTTTGATGAGTCATCCTAGACGATCCAAACCATTGGATCATGCTACTAATCCTTATGCTATCACAGGTGTCCCTTCACTCATAGACATAGATGGTCTTATATGAGACTGCATGCTTCAAAGTACAGTGAGTTGTTTGTCGGAGGACCTATTGGAGTCATATGCTTTCATTGCAACAAAGCTTAGGATCCCATTACATGAGGTCAGAGGACATGTGGGTAGAGCTTTTTGTTCACATCTAGGATCTAGCCAAGCTTCAGGTCCTTCATAGCATTCTCATCACCCTGGTAGCGTTGCACATCTTGATCCACCAATAGATCATTCAACTACTATAGAGGTAGATACACCTGTTGATCCTTTTGTGAGTGTTGAGCATCATACATCCTAGGGTCTGGATTCACTTGAGGAGAAGTTACAGATGATGGGATTGTCAGGTTATATGGAAATGCTACCACATGTAGACTCATCGTCAATACCATCTTGCCCACATAGTCTATTACACTCATCATT